>CM031626.1:49108188-49173188 GCA_018398815.1 Conus ventricosus
TACACTTTTTACCCCTATTGGCAGTATTTGGAAAGTTCTGAGTATAAAGACATGCTGTCTGAAGACAGTGGCTGTTGAAAAAATGGTTGCATACAGGATACAGACCTTGAAAGGTGGGAATTTCAGTTCACAAAATAACGATGTAAACAAGTGAAACAAATAGTATTCAATAGTGCTGAGTTTAAAAAAGAAAACAATGACTATATAAAAACAACTGTGTAAACACAACACAACAAAACACAGAAGAAAGGAAGATTACAACTGACAAAATACCAATCAAGTCTCCCTGTTCATAACTTGATCAACCACAACAGCCACATCAGAGCTGTAAACATTTAAAAACAAACAAAACTGCACTCTGCACCAATGAAAATAACCTGACTAAAAATAAAAAATGCAAGTCAACTGTCAGGTCAACAGCATATATGTCTCATCAAATGCAAAGATGTTCATAAACCTTTAGCATCCTGTAGGTGCACTGTGTCGCCGAACCGATTATTTCCCTTGCATCTGCAAGCGCACTGTGTCGTCGAGCGACTCGCGGTTCGTGAACACTATTTCCGTTACTAATAATGGTAATACAGTCACTTCCGGTTCAAAACAAGGCTAAACTTAGCTCTGCTGTCTTTGATTCGACACGCGACAGGGAATTTTAAAAACGTAAACATCGACTTGGGGATTTTCGCAACACCAAAATGGTGGAGACTGATTTAGAAAGATTATTACACAAAGTTTTGACCGATTCTGACTCAGAAAATGAGTTTGAAGGCTTCGCACAAGCTGAAATCAACGAATGGTGGCTAGTGATGATAAAGAAGATTTGATAGTCTTTCAAGTGACGCGACGATGATGTTCCGAGTAGGTATCAACATTTGTGGCACACTGATTTCACCGAAACTTCTGGTCCCAAGGAGATGCCTGATGGCATTTCTGAGGGACAACTGTTTCATTTGTTTATGCCAGATGAAATTATCACTTTGTTAGTGACTGAAACAAATTGATGTGCCAGTCAAGTGAAGGAGATGAGAGGGGAAAATGCTGAACGCCACTCGTACATCAGCAATTGGAAAGTCGAAATGACGAATATGTTGTTTTTTTTTCAATGTCAAAATAGCATGCAGAACAAAATACATTACATGAAAACATTCCTCTGCTATCCCTTTATTAATACACAAAAAAATCAAGTCTCTACATACAATACTAGCAAATTACAACAAATTAAAACAAGCAGGTGCTCAAATTTTTTGCTCCTTGAAAAAGAATGCAGGGACAAGGAAAAGAACTCCGGAAAATATGTACTGTGCTAAAGGTTAATCATGTTAAGTCAATTCAAATGAAGAATACTGCTTTCCCTTTAAAGGAAAATTAAATCACTAGGCTAGGGCATATCAAAACCTGATCTTCAGTTTGAGCCACAGTAATGGGAAAATTAAATCACTTGGCTAGGGGCATATCAAAACCTGATCTTCAGTTTGAGCCACAGTAAAGGGAAAATTAAATCACTAGGCTAGGGGCATATCAAAACCTGATCTTCAGTTTGAGCCACAGTAAAGGGAAAATTAAATCACTTGGCTAGGGCATATCAAAACCTGATCTTCAGTATGAGCCACAGTAAAGGGAAAATTAAATCACTAGGCTAGGGGCATATCAAAACCTGATCTTCATGCAGTTTGAGCTACAGATTTCTGCACCAGCCAAAACTCAATAAAACGACGCTTAATGTTGAATGATTGATTGCATGTCACGCACTGTGGCGCCATGTAAACAAAACTCACCGTTGAAAGGAGGAAGCTTCCACTTTGATGTTGTTTCATCAGGGTACATAACAGGTAAGTTGAACTTGTCAAAGTACTCTTTGTCAGGCATCCACACTTTGCCGGCCCCCCTGTAACACGTACATAGGCACAGGTGTAAAGGCATGTGTCTCTTTGCAGCAGTATCACAGACAAGCTTTTTTTTAAGTGTCATATTATTTAACAGTCTTCAGAACACTTAATCAACTCATACGGCAACTCAAATGAACTCTGCCAAGCCCCCCCCCCCCCCCCCCCCCCCCCCCTCCCTCCCCGCGTAACGTGCACACAGGCACGGATGTAAAGGTATATATATAATATGCCTCTTTACAACAATATCACATACAAATTTGTTTGTTTTTTTCTTTTTTAACTTTCATATTAGCTAACAGTCTACAGAACATTCAATTAATTCACACGGCAACTCAAATGCACTCTGTCAAATTCAGTGTTATTCAATCGTTTTTCAATGTCCTTGCACATAAACTTATGTGCAAGCCATTTTCACATCAGGTGAGAACAATCGTTCTGTCCTATCATTCACACCTTTTTCTCTTCTTTTTTTTCTGTTTCAGTTTCCTCACCTCGCAAAGAAAAGAGGAGAACTGCTCTTCCATAACGCTCGCTGCAGAATCGCCGGAGCGACCTTCCTCAGAGCCGACGCCATTTTCTCCTCGAAGCTAACAGAGTGGTTTCCCTTTTCGGTGCCAGCGCAACACACACACACACACACACTTTTTGAAAGGCTTATCTAAGAGTCGGTGGAACCGATCTGGGTTTCTGGTAGGCCTAGGCCCAACAAGAGGATCAGATCCCAGAAGGCAATGACAGAGGTAGCAGTAATGAGTTCCAGCTTGATTTGGTCGAGGAGAACAAAAGCGAATTTCATAATCCTTAATAATTATGCCTAATTCGCGGAAACACACACACACACACACACACACACACACACAGAGAACATCTTGGAACGTAAAGAAAATCTCATAAAACTGAAATGCAGTTCGGCTTCCGTCAATACGAAATATTGACTTTGTGAAATGCTACTGGTCTGAGTCCAGCACATTCTGACAGGTGCTTACAATCTGGGAAGCACGGGCTGAGCACCTGGAGACCTGAACTGATCACAGCTCGGTGCTCTGTGCAAAGCAGAATCGGCAAAAGTCTTCCCCAACATTTCAGAGCGAAGCACCACTTGAAACCCGACTCTTGGTGCAAGCTACAGTGCCAGAGAAAACGGTCAATGACAGCAAACTCTCTCGTGTTAAGAAAGCCAGAGATTATCACCTCGTCATTCTATAAGAAATGCCCCAATATCCTAGGGTGGCTTTACATGGCTTCACGTGGCTCTCCACCCATGAATGAACTTGAAGATCAGTGACGATAGCTCCTTCTTCTTCTTCTTTCTTTGAGTGTCCACCTTCATCGAGTTGAAGATTCTGACACTTGCGTGTGTATGACCGTTTTTTATCCCGCCATTAAGGCAGCCATACTCCAACTTCGGGGAAGGTGCATGCTATGTGTAGCGTGTCATCCATACCAACGGCCAAACTGGCCTTCTCTTCCGAAAGTTGGTGATGGGATTTTACGTGTGTGCAAGATGTTGTGCATGCGTTCACACACGGAACCTCGGTTTATAGTCTCATTCGAAGGACTATATGGGGAATGGAGTCAGAACCAATGTTAACTCCGAGGGAAAAATCCCCCTGTACCGAAATTCAAACCCGTAACCCCAGGATCACGAGTCGGGCGCTCTACCAACTGAGCTATTCCGGCCCCGGAATAGCTAAAGAGCAAAACGCCAGTTTAGACCAGTATCTCCTTTGAACACTTAATATGACAGAGAGACTAACTAGCATGTGTGACAAATGTAGAATTTTTCTGCACCTACCAACTGCTACCCAGATTTGAATTTAGTATGGGGTCAGTTGGGAACACTGGACCCACACAGTTGAGGACTGCTAGTACATAAGTGGATAAAGCAAGGTAGAACACAGGACACACACAAACCAACAGACAGGCTGAGTCAACAGAAATAAAATGATGATCAAAAGTGACAGTTGAAAGAGGAAAGGTAATAAAGGAGTTCCAGAAAGACGAGGATGCCAAGAGAATCCAGCGGGCAGCCCTGCCATCAAGGCCATCAAGGACAGCTGAAGTGACCTGTGGAATCAGCTTCTTCCTCACGTATGTATCAAACTTTGGGAAATTAGAGGAGCCTGCACAGCGACTGTGTGGAGGTAAACAAACAGTGGAACATATCCCGAGTTCAACCCAGGAAAGGTAGTCTGAGAAGTGCAACCAAGAGCTTAAGGAAATCATACATGTGCTTAGAGGAAACACCAGAAAAGCCACAAATGAAGCTACAAAATCACCTGTGATATCAAGAGCATGGAAGCAGGGATGCTTGGATGGAATGAACGACTGGGTCTACACAGCAGACCATCCAGAATGGGGAACCATACAGAATTCATCAGGCCTGAGACTGGATATTGTTTTCTGCCCAGGTTCATCAAATCAAATGATTCTGATTGAACTCACTTTGCCACATGAAAGCAGAGTGGAGCTGGTTCACGTCTACAAGACTGAGAAGTATGCCAGTCCAGCCAGCTTGAGGAATCCACTTTCCAGGGAAAGCCCTCACCATAGCGGGGATTTGCAGGCACTTCAGCACATCATGAAGCAGCTCGGGATTTCTGACAAGAAGAGGATCAGGACCCAAAGGCAACGGCAGGGGCAGCTGAAAAGAGTTCCAGCTGGATCTGGTTGCAGAGGAACAAAAGTGAACTTCAAAAGGCTTAAGATTCCCAGGTGTACAACATCCGTGACAGGTGTACAACATCCGTGACAGGTGTACAACATCCATGACAGGTGTACAATATCCTTCTAAGAAGAAAAAAAAAAGAAGCAAAGAATAAGCACGTCTTGAAATGTATCCTGGCAATGCAAACGAACAAATAAAAAAAAACACAAAAAAAAACCAAAAACAAAAAAACAAAAAAAGTAAGATTGGATGCGGCCGCAGTGCCTAAGAATGAAAGGAGTTGCTGGCAGAAACACTTGCCTGAGGGACGGAATGGTGGTGGAAGGGTAAGTCTGAACTGCTGGCAGAAACACTTGCCTGAGGGACGGAATGGTGGTGGGAAGGGTAGGTCTGAACTGAACTTCTGCTGATGAGCTCTCCTGACAGTTTCTCTCTACTGACGGCCTTAGCCTCCACGCACGGACAGTGATTTCCAGTCTGTGACTGTCTGTAACAAGAAACTGACCTGTCTGTACTATGTCTCACAGCAGATCTGGGCCAACTGACTGGAATTGAGTGGTGGCACAGGCGCCAAAGTTGTGGGATGAATTTCGTCACTTATGCAGAGTGAATATAAATAATTATTGGTATCATGCTCCACCACAGTGGTAAAAACACCCACAGCACTGCACTTTGATTCCCTTCATGAACAGTATAGACACTGAAAACTGCTCAACTGCCCTCTGAACTCTTGAGTTGGCCAATTCCACTCCCAGCACCCTCCCCCTCCCCCCCCCCCCCTTTTTTTCCACAGACAGTGGCATAACAGCAATTTTGGCTGGCCACAAAATAATCCCTTTCTACAACAACCTTACTGTTCAACTAGAACTGATATTATTGGCAATTTCTTTTGTGTTTGTAGAAAAGAGAGTGTACACTCTATCTAGTGATTGTATAAATACATCTTTTTTTTTTTTTCCAAGGAATAAATAATAAAGTAAATGAAATTCACATACAAAAAAAATCTTGAGTTCTTATTGTTTTTTGTTTTTCGTCCAACCTCCAATTTGTCCACTTTTTTCTTCTTCTTTTTTTATGCTAAAATGTTTTTTACATGTTTTTGATAGGTGGGGCCTCCATCCTCTTATTTTTTCCACTGTCCTTTTTCTCTTCTTCTCCCCCCCCCCCCCCACTGTCCTTTTCTCTCTTCTCCCCCCCCCCCCCACTGTCCTTTTTCTCTTCTCCCCCCCCCCCCCACTGTCCTTTTTCTCTTCCCTCCCCCCCGCCCCACGTCCTTTTCTTTCCCCCCCCCCCCCCCACTGTCCTTTTCCTCTTCCTCTCCCCCCCCCACTGTCCTTTTTCTCCCCCCCCCCCCCACTGTCCTTTTTCTCTTCTTCTCCCCCCCCACTGTCCTTTTTCTCTCTTCTCTCTCCCCCCCCCCCCCACTGTCCTTTTTCCTCCCCCCCCCCCCCCACTGTCCTTTTTCTCATCTTCCCCCCCCCCCCCCCACTGTCCTTTTCCTCTTCTTCTCCCCCCCCCCCCCCCACTGTCCTTTTCTCTCCCCCCCCCCCCCCACTGTCCTTTTTCTCTTCTTCTCCCCCCCCCCCCCCCACTGTCCTTTTCCTTCTTCTTCTCCCCCCCCCCCCCCCACTATCCTTTTTCTCCCCCCCCCCCCCCACTGTCCTTTTCTCTCCCTCCCCCCCCCCCCCCCCCACTGTCCTTTTGTCCTCTTCCCCCCCCCCCCCCCCCACTGTCCTTTTTCTCCCCCCCCCTGTCCTTTTTCTCTTCTCTCCCCCCCCCCCCCCCACTGTCCTTTTTCTCTTCTTCTCCCGCCCCCCCCCCCCCACTGTCCTTTTTTCTCTTCTCCCCCCCCCCCCCCGTCCTTTTCCTCCTCTTCTCTCCCCCCCCCCCCTGTCCTTTTTCTCCTCTTCCCCCCCCCCCCACTGTCCTTTTTCTCCTCTTCTCCCCCCCCCTGTCCTTTTTCTCTCCTCTTCTCCCCCCTGTCCTTTTTCTCTTCTCTCCTCTCCCCCCCCCTGTCCTTTTTCTCTTCTTCCCCCCCCCCCCTGTCCTTTTTCTCCTCTCTCCCCCCCCCCCCACTGTCCTTTTCCTCCTCTCTCTCCCCCCCCCCTGTCCTTTTTCTCCTCTTCTCCCCCCCCCCCCCCCCCACTGTCCTTTTTCTCCTCTTCTCTCCCCCCCCCACTGTCCTTTTCTCCTCTTCTCTTCCCCCCCCACTGTCCTTTTTTCTCTTCTCTCTCCCCCCCCCACTGTCCTTTTTCTCTCCCCCCCCCCCCTGTCCTTTTTACTCTCTCCCCCCCCCTGTCCTTTTTCTCTCTCCCCCCCCCCCCCGTCCTTTTTCTCCTCTCCTCCCCCCCCCCTGTCCTTTTTCTCTTCTTCTCCCCCTCCCTGTCCTTTTTCTCTTCTCCCCCCCCCCCACTGTCCTTTTTCTCTTCTCTCCCCCCCTCCCCTAAATAAAGACTAACTCATGCTCAACATGCAATGTCTGTATGTTAAGGTTTCAATGTTTGATACGAAGGGTTTATATGTGTACTAATGTATGGTGCACTGACACTTACAACACATTAATGCATCCTCCCAACCCCTTCATCCCGTCCCAAACTGGGGGAACAAAAACGCACATATATCCCCTCCCCCACTTTCTTAAATGACAGTACTGCATATCTTATGTCAATGATAAAGGAAAATCCAGAAATGTGCTGTCAAATTGATTGATAACAAAAACAAGAAGAAAAGAATCTGCGCAATAAGGTGCTCGCGAACTCTTAAGAGTGCGCATGTGTGCGCGAGTGTGTGTGTGTGATATAAGTGTCTATCATGGTGATGATGATCATCCACACTTCAAGGAGGGATAGTCCATTTCAGTCAGATGGGGTACTCACAGGACACAGTAGTGCTATTGCTAAACACACACCTGCAGTATCACTGGATGACGATAGTTGTGCTAAAAAAATTCCAGGGAGTTTTGCTTATTGCTGTGGCTTCCTCGCAACAATGACTTAAGCACGTTTGCTCTCCAAGATTTTCTTGTCGTGGTCCAAATGGCTGTAATTGTGCTGAAATCTGCACAATTTTGTTTGTGTTAATTGATCTTGGTTGCGTTTTGCTTTTAGAGGTTCTAAATTATTGTTCCACATGATGTTTACGTGATGACTGTAGTTGGAAGAAGTGTATGTCATCGTTCCGATATTTCTGATTATCCACAGAATCTTCGAGAAAGTGCCCCAACATTGTTTCTACAATATTTAGTGCATTATGATTCCCTCTTGTATATTATGGTTCTCACATTTTTGATGTTGTAAACTATAAATAACCAAATATGGGGATGCAGAAAGTGAGATTAATCTATGCATTTGGTTGTCATTGAAAATCACGTCTCCTGTGTACAGCATTGTAATAGTTATAGTTATGAAGACTGTTTCTGGGATCTTCTACTAGGAATAAAGACTTCAAATTTGTCAACAGTTGTCCTCTCCTGTATCTCATAGTGTATCAGTGAAAAATTAGACTCAGCTCTAGCTGGTCACCTCAATCAGTCTTCTTCATCTTGTGAAATACCTTCAAACAAAAGGAGTCTGTTGTTTTTCATTGTAGAATGGTTATTTTTTTGTAAATCAAGGAATAATGGGTGGGGGTAAGAGAGAGAGAGAAAACCAACAGTGCTGTGCTGGAGACAACCGTGTCTGAATGAACTTGAAACCACAGAGATTTGTAAACTGTATCTTTTGGGGACAGCACAGAAATTCAAAGCAAACTTAAGTGTGTATTGTGCAACCTGCAGTGACATACTCTTTTTCTCTCTCTTTTTGGTTTTTGTTTATTTTAATTTCATTTCATTTCATTTTATTCATTCATTTATTTATTGATTTTTTTTTTTTGGTAGCCTCATCTTATGTGCATCCCTCACAGTGTTAGATCCCTACAACTCATTCCAGCACTCCAAAACACAGTCCACACCCATGTTGTCTGGTCGGGGGCCGGAATAGCTCAGTTGGTAGAGCGCCGGACTCGTAATCTAAGGGTTGCAGGTTCGAATCTCCGCCGGGCCATTTCGGTACGGGGGGTGGGGGTGGGGGGGGGGGGGGGGGGGGGGGGGAAGGGTCCCTTGGAGTTAACATTAGTTCTGACTCCATTTCCCATACAGTCCATCGAATGAGACTATAAACCGAGGTTCCCTGTGTGAACGTGCGCATAACATCATGCACACACGTCAAATCCCATCACCAACTTTCGGAAGAGAAGGCCAGTTTGGCAGTTGGTATGGATGACACGTTACACATAGCATGCACCTTCCCCGAAGATGGAGTATGGCTGTCTTAATGGCAGGATAAAAAAACGGCCATACACACAAAATTCCACTCCCTTTGTTGGGTTGATGGATTAATACTTGTCTGTCCATAAAGGGAGTGTCCGCAGGAGCATCAGCCTGCGTATGCAGAAGAAGAAGAAGAAGTCTGGTCACAACCCTACATCGGCAGTCTACGGGAGCGATCAGTGTCAGGGAACATGAGGCAACCAATGAGAGGCAACACTGCACTGCTGTCAAAGTCACTTCAGTTGCATTCATTGATGTCTGTTCTGACGCAGCATACACAGGACACCACACCTGTGATGACAACAATTGCTAAGCAGCAGAGCCAGGGTAGGTAAGCGGCTCTTCCAGAGGGTACACCCACCAGAACATCCATACTGCAGGGTTTCAGTGAACTAGCTGATAGTGATAATTTTGACTCGGCTCATCATTTGCGTGAATGTGGAGAAGAAATAAACACCAAGGTCACCACAAGAGCAGGGTAAGAAAGAACTTGAGACCCTTTCAAGATGGGTAATGATGAGGATGATGAGGATGATGCCGTGGAGTGTCATTCGGGTCCGACACGTCATTACACAGCTGTACCCTAGGCTTCCTTTCAAACTGTGTCCCAGTGCAGTGACATGAATTATACACAGCTGTACCCTAGGCTTCCTTTCAAACTGTGTCCCAGTGCAGTGACATGAATTATACACAGCTGTACCCTAGGCTTCCTTTCAAACTGTATCCCAGTGCAGTGACATGAATTATACACAGCTGTACCCTAGGCTTCCTTTCAAACTGTGTCCCAGTGCAGTGACATGAATTATACACAGCTGTACCCTAGGCTTCCTTTCAAACTGTATCCCAGTGCAGTGACATGAATTATATTCATATTTGCCTGTGACATTTCATATTACCGACAGCAAAGGCAGCCATACACACACACCACACAACACTTTCATGTGCACATTCATATACACAGAAAACTACACAGGCAAGCAATCACCGTTTCAATCTATTTAATGCATTAATTTAAAAAGCACATTTCTGTTCACTGAAACATAAAAAAGCCAACAATAATTTGTCCTATAAAGGTCACTTTCTTCTCCTCTGTCTTTGATCACAAACTGCACACTCACTTCTTTTCTTCACAACGTACTATCACCTGAACTTTCAAACTGTCTTTGATCACAAACTGCACACTCACTTCTTTTCTTCACAACGTACTATCACCTGAACTTTCAAACTGTCTTTGATCACAAACTGCACACTCACTTCTTTTCTTCACAACGTACTATCACCTGAACTTTCAAACTGTCTTTGATCACAAACTGCACACTCACTTCTTTTCTTCACAACGTACTATCACCTGAACTTTCAAACTGTCTTTGATCACAAACTGCACACTCACTTCTTTTCTTCACAACGTACTATCACCTGAACTTTCAAACTGTCTTTGATCACAAACTGCACACTCACTTCTTTTCTTCACAACGTACTATCACCTGAACTTTCAAACTGCACACTCACTTCTTTTCTTCACAACGTACTATCACCTGAACTTTCAAACTGCACACTCACTTCTTTTCTTCACAACGTACTATCACCTGAACTTTCAAACTGCACACTCACTTCTTTTCTTCACAACGTACTATCACCTGAACTTTCAAACTGCACACTCACTTCTTTTCTTCACAAACGTACTATCACCTGAACTTTCAAACTGAAGATGAGAAAAACAAACCAACAACAAAAAAGCCAGTCACCCAAGAGATAATAAGATAAGATAAGATAATGTTGCTTATAGCCCAGCCGACCGCAAAGGGCCACATCAGGGCTGTCACCACGTTAAAATCAACTCACCAGTCATTTAAAAAAAAAAAAAAAAAAAAAACAAACCCTTTCACACATCTCTTTAAATGACATCGTCTAGAAACGTACCAGAATCTTCGTTAAAAATCTTTCTCCGTAAAATCTTAAATCAGATGAAAAATGTTAATCTCTCTCAAGTCACCCAAGAAACTACTGAAAACGATTTTTTCTGTTAGACTAGTTCAAAAGCTAATACAAGGAAAGGACGGAAAATGATTCATGTTTACTGTCAGGTCAATATGACGTGCAAATCAAGTGGAGGTAAGTCTCAGAGATCACCAAACAATAGTGTGGTTTTGTGTGTGTGTGTGTGTGTTTTTTTTTTCAATATTTTTCTGGCTAAAAATACCATTTCAAACGCTTGCCAGCTATAGCAGTTAGTCAAGTCTCTTCCAAGGCTGAAACAGTAAACTGATACCACAATCGACGTCTTCCATGTGATTGGGGCATCTCTTTACTGTGTTAGCCACAAACTTGGTGCAGTCTATGACTGCAAAAGGTGAGTTTGTTCCCGTTTAGTTTTCATGGCTGTCATTAACCCGTTGAGCGCCTTTAGTCAGTCAGCTGACGCGGAAATAAAAGTGCTTTCCATGTGCCTGTGGGCAGTCCCCTGACGTCATGCATTTTTCTTGAGTTTTCATTCGTTACTATTTCTATCAACGGACTCAAATAGATTTGCGTAGAAAGCCTTATATGTCTGTAGTCTTAAAATAATATGTAAATGACCACACGTGAGGGGAAAGCCCATTTATCCTTATCACTGACTGGGTGACCAGCCAGCACTTCGTGTCTCGCTTGCAAAGATGGCGGCGCAACCTTCATTGTCGAAGCGACCAGCGACCAAGTCAATGTATTTACACAGCTGAGCAGGCTCTGCTGATGATTTTTGACAAACACAATAATCTTTTATTCAACGACTAACTCGAGCATGAAGGTGAGATGATGATAGTGGTGGAATTGCCGACCATATTCGTCAGTTATTGAGTAGGGCTCTGTGACCTCAGTGTGCGTTCAGCTGACAGCGTCAGTCAAACGAGCCAGCCAAGTGTGTACTCTGCACTGCGTGCTGGTGTCCAGTGATGTGAAATCAGTGCGAGAGGGGATCGTGGCCTGCTCGCGGCGTGACACGGTGCAGACGAAAAGGTAGGGGAAGATGAGGAGTGAAAGAGAGGGTTGAAGTTGAGCAAGGGGGTGTGGTGGGGAGGGGGGGGGGGCGTGGTCGTGGACTGGTCAGTCTGCATCGAGTGTGAGCGTCTTGATAGACTTCCAAACTGTTTTACTTTCATTTACAGGTGTAGTGTGACAATACAAACTTTATTTTCAACTTTTTTGCTGTGTGTTCTTGTTTGGATGTGGTAAATACATATGTTTTTGATTGTGCAAAAAAATCTATCCAAATCTACAAGCCTAAATACTTTTGTATTATCAAAATTAAAACAAAAGAAGCCCAGATTCAAAATCTTCATTCAATTTCCTTCAAAATGATATAGATTTCATTTTTCTATCTTTTGTAGTTTCTGAGCTAGAATTTTTTGTTAATTATGACCCCCAAATCATGAGATTTCCCCGGCACCTGGGAACACCTTTTTTGTACTATTGTGAGGCACTGAACGGGTTAAAGGCAAAGCATATCCACAGTTTATGATATCTGCCTAATCTGGTATGAAAACCCCACAGAAGTTTCAGTACGAAATTAATGATGACAGTTGATGGTCGTATTGATGTGATGAGTGTTTTTAGACTTTTTTGGATGTTGAAACAACAAACACAAGGTGAGATGGACATGATTCCACAGCTTAACCCTTTCAATGCCTGGTGGTGATGAATCCCAGCATTTCCCAGCACCAGTTGATCTGACAATACTCTCTCTCTAAAGACCTTCACCTCATCATCTCTGGAGCAATTTTCTCCCTCCTTGGCACAAATATAAAGCAAAACGATTGTAGTCTATTCTGTCATATTGGTTTCAAAGTGAGGTGAAATTGAAACAAGATTAAAAGAAGACTTACTGTACTGCCAAGCAAAAGAACAAAAAAGTACAAAACACACACGTGTTTGTTTTGTAATGTGTTTGTTCTCTCGATTGTCAACACAGTAATTCCTCTTTTAATCTCATTTAAGTCTTAACTCTTCTTCTGAAAACACAGAGCTATCAAACTTACAGTAGCATAACTGGAGCTGGTACAAAAAGCTGCATCAGCATTGTGCTGTTGTGTTGTTCAATTAACGTCATACTGGCACTCAAAAGGGTTAAACCATCACATCTTGAGATCTTGTGATATTGGCAGCACCACACTGAAAGCGATATTCTACCTCCCATTCTGAAGGCAGAACTGTGCAGAGAACCTGCTGTGGGAGTATTTCTCATGAAGGATTTAAATATTCAAGCAAGTTTGGTGCTCTTGATTTTTACATCACTGCACACTCAAGGCTCTCAATGAGAAAACAGGTTTTCAGCACTTAAGAAAACTGATGGCTAAAATGTGAGAATTTTGAGACCATCAGTTGCAAATCTTCTTTCTGCCAATGTCGTCTTGCAAAGCTGAGAGAACGCCAGTGTCTTGTACCTATACAATCAACAGTCTCTGTAACGCCAGTGTCTTGTACCTATACAATCGACAGTCTCTGTAACGCCAGTGTCTTGTACCTATACAATCAACAGTCTCTGTAACGCCAGTGTCTTGTACCTATACAATCAACAGTCTCTGTAACGCCAGTGTCTTGTACCTATACAATCGACAGTCTCTGTAACGCCAGTGTCTTGTACCTATACAATCGACAGTCTCTGTAACGCCAGTGTCTTGTACCTATACAATCAACAGTCTCTGTAACACCAGTGTCTTGTACCTATACAATCAACAGTCTCTGTAACGCCAGCGTCTTGTACCTATACAATCAACAGTCTCTGTAACGCCAGGTCTTGTACCTATACAATCAACAGTCTCTGTAACGCCAGCGTCTTGTACCTATACAATCAACAGTCTCTGTAACGCCAGCGTCTTGTACCTATACAATCAACAGTCTCTAACGCAGTCTGTACTATACATCACTCCTGACGCAGTGTCTTGTACCTATACAATCAACAGTCTCTGAATTGGCCGTCCTTGAAACTTTACTTATAGTGCACTCTACTTTTATTAGATAATGGTTAGGATGTTTGAAGTATGTTGTGTTTCCTGTGGAAATTTGATCTTCATCACAGAACAATCAATGTTGTGTTTTCTGTGCATGTTTTATCATTATCACAGAACAACTACCCACACACAACTTTTTAGGGCTGTCACCATGTTGGGAAAGAAAGTCCTGTCCAACAAAAAACAATGACAACAAACATGTACCTATTTTCATCATTATAATTATTAAGAGTACTTTTAAAGCACCTTTCCTTTAGAGACCAAGCTCTGAGTGCTTCACAGTTCATGCTCTTTTACACTATGGGCTGCCTACCTGGGTAGAGCCGACTGAAGAGCTGCCTACCAACATTTTGTCATTTCAGTTGAATAACAGTCACTTAGTTTTCTCTTCCAAAAACTGGTGATGGGATTCCACCTGTGACAAGATGCTGTGTGTTCCTTCATACATGGAACCCCAGTTCATAGTCTAATTTGAAGGACTTTTCGGGAAGTGGAGTGAGAACCAGTGTTAACTCAGAAATATCCCATTGTACCGAAACAACCAGGTGGAGATATGAACCTGCGACCCCAGGACCATGAGTCCGGCCCTCTACTAACTGAGCTTTT
Organism: Conus ventricosus; assembly: GCA_018398815.1. Taxonomy (NCBI): domain Eukaryota; kingdom Metazoa; phylum Mollusca; class Gastropoda; order Neogastropoda; family Conidae; genus Conus; species Conus ventricosus. The sequence continues at coordinate 49,122,643 of CM031626.1, forward strand.
CCAACCCCCACCATTAAATATACATCAAACCTGCAGATTGATAACCTGCCTACTGATATCCCTAGAGCTGATAAGACAAGTCTGTGCAATACTGCCGTGCCCTCTATTTAAGCTACCACTTTGGAATCGCAGGTCTACAGCTACACAAATCACCATCTGACCTGCTCTATCATGCTCTGTAAGTGTTTCCTTTATTCTGCCCCAGTCTCTGAATGATCCCTTCAAAACTGGCTTTAAGAGATGAAAACATCAAGAGGTACAGTGCAGCCATGTCAACTAACCCGCAAGAAAGGAAAGCCTGAAAAAAATTCAGTTTAACAGGTAATATATATACACACAACATAAGACGTACAAACGCCGCATTGCATTATGAACAGGTTTGCCCAAGAAGAGGCTGAAATGCATACTGAGCAGAAACATTTGTCATACAAAGCTTGAATGAAGAATACATCCCATGTTCATTCTCACCTGTAATTGGAAAAAAATCAAACAAACAAAAAACAACAACAAAAAACCCCAACAGTGTCAATGACAAGTGAAACACTTCAAATCAATCATCCATGACAAGTGAAACACTTCCAATCAATCATCCATGACAAGTGAAACACTTCAAATCAATCATCCATGACAAGTGAAACGCTTCAAATCAATCATCCATGACAAGTGAAACACTTAAAAAATCAATCATCCATGACAAGTGAAGCACTTCAAATCAATCATCCATGACAAGTGAAACGCTTCCAATCAATCATTGATGACAAGTGAAACACTTCCAATCAATCATCCATGACAAGTGAAATACTTCCAATCAATCATCCATGACAAGTGAAACACTTCCAATCAATCATCCATGACAAGTGAAACACTTCCAATCAATCATCCATGACAAGTGAAACACTTCCAATCAATCATCCATGACAAGTGAAACACTTCCAATCAATCATCCATGACAAGTGAAACACTTCAGATCAATGATCCATGACAAGTGAAACACTTCCAATCAATCATCCATGACAAGTGAAACACTTCAGATCAATCATCCACTGCTGTGACTTCGAAGAGTATCATCACCTGTGCCGTGTCAATATACATACAGCTGCCACGAAGAGTATCATCACCTGTGCCATGTCAATATACATACAGCTGCCACACATTTCCCTGCATAGGCACACAGCAGTCAGACATCGGCTGAGACACCACTGCAGGAGTCTTCATGACATCACTTGCACACACAACGATCAAACCTCATGAGAAATGTAAAACAAAGCTGCCATTCTGTTTTAAACAGTAAAAATAGTGACACCCCCAGTAAAATCCCATTGAATAAAGACCCTCCCTTTAAAAGACTTGTCTGGAACATCTCTGACTCGCATGCGTTACAAAATAAATCCGTTAATCATCCTGTTTCAGTTGTCCATGTGTGAGAGTGAGGTAGTGAGTGTGTGTGTGTGTGTGTGTGTGTGTGTGTGTGTGTGTGTGTGTGTGTGTGTGTGTGTGTGTGTGTGTGTGTGTTTGTAGCAAACTTTCATACTGGCTTTTTCCAGCAGTTGAAAGTTCTAGCACAGCCAGACTTACCAGAATGATAAATAATGATATGACCTTTCCAGCCATTGCCTTCATGAAGATGTCACCAAAAGGTGTCAGGACTAATTTCAGTACCATAAAATGACATGCAAACTTAAACGTTGATCAATGACAAGCACTGTTTCACACAATGATAAAAAAAATGTTAAATATTTTATGCAAATGTTGCCACAAATATTAAGTTATGTTTCATTCAGATGAGACTATTTGAAAAAGGAATTCTACCTTGCAGAGGAGCAATTAAAAAATAAATATCACACTACATGGATGAACATTTAGTCCAAGTCTAAGCTAAAACGCGTACATGGCAAAATGCAAATCACTGAGAAGGTGGCACTGCTTTGAATGACGACTTGTCTGCAATCTGCACACCTTTGTCATCTCTAAATGAAGCCAGACGTAAGCCATCAGCACCTTCCCTCACCTTTGTCATCGCTAAATGAAGCCAGACGTAAGCCATCAGCATTCTTCCCTCACCTTTGTCATCTCTAAAGAAGCCAAACGTAAGCCATCGGCATTCTTCCACCACCTTTGTCATCGCTAAATGAAGCCAAACGTAAGTGTCATGTGACGTAGCCTCACATCAAGGCATGTGACGCTCCATCACATGTAGTTTAGTGATATGAATAATTTCCCCATGCCACAACTAAAAAGGAAGAATATTCATGTGGCTTGACTAGTGTAGCGGGCGTCCCCAAGTAATTGTGAGAATGACTCATTAAATAAACAAGAGTGGTCATTGGGTGAAAGTGACCACTGAGAGATAGTTTAATAAGGGCTGGTAAAGTGCTGGTCATGTGTTTTGAACACTGAGTATGCACTCACTAGGAGGAGGGAGGAAAGAATCAGTTTTAGCCCAGCAGATGGCCTAGAGACTCGAACCTGTCAGGACGCTGGTCCTCACTGCTGACTAGTCATTACCAGGTGAGCCATAGATAGTTGGGGAAAGCTACAGGGGAAAACCTAAAGAAAAGAGAAAGAAAGAATTCATATGTTAAATTGGGAAGCAGGTTACTTACACAAACCTTATTCGTGTTTCAGCCCTTCACCCTTCACTCTTCACCCCGTCAGGTGTGGTTAAAGATAGCCATGGTGTGGGGAACACACCGGTAGTTCAGCTCCAGCAATAAAAGACTCCAGGTAGAGGAGTCGGAACTCATCATCTCTCCAGTGACAGGAGAATTCAAGGAGGCGACACGATTTCTGAGAGACAGGGAACGATGACAGTATGGGGCGAGTCTCATCTCTGATGCGGGTATAGCATCATGATTGCAGAAATTATTTATTCTCCTGGTCTGGATCTGGGGCTAATGTGATGTGAAGGCCATGACTTTACAGAAACTTGTATTGATATAAATGGAAAAATTAGTTTATCTCTCAGTGTGAAGAAAAAGAGAGATACATGTATAAAATCTGTTTATAAATGTTTGATGTGATTTAGTAAAGTGTTTTTCCCTGAAGGAGAGGGGAGAAAAAAAACATTGGTAGTGCGCCTTTTGGTTGATTGGAAAGATTGACGTGCGTATGGAGTAATGCTGTCATGAATGCGCGTGTGCAAAGTGACAGTGTGACAGTAAGCCATCGGCATTCTTCCTCACCTTTGTCATCTCTAAATGAAGCCAGAGTAAGCCATCGGCATTCTTCCCTCGCCTTGTCATGTCTAAATGAAGCCAGACGTTAGCCATCGGCATTCTTCCTCGCCTTTGTCATGTCTAAATGAAGCCAGACGTAAGCCATCGCATTATTCCCTCACCTTTGTCATGTCTAAATGAAGCCAGACGTAAGCCATCGGCATTCTTCCCTCGCCTAGCGCCTTTGTCATCTCTAATGAAGACAGACGTAAGCCATTGGCATTCTTCCCTCACCTTTGTCATCTCTAAATGAAGCCAGACGTAAGCCATCGGCATTTCTTCCCTCACCTTTGTCATGTCTAAATGAAGCCAGACGTAAGCCATCGGCTTCTTCCCTCACTTTGTCATCTCTAAATGAAGACAGACGTAAGCTTTGGCATTCTTCCCTCACCTTGTCATCTCTAAATGAAGCCAGACGTAAGCCTTCAGCATTCTTCCTCACCTTTGTCATGTCTAAATGAAACCAGACGTAAGCCATCGGCGTTCTTCCCTCACCTTTGTCATCTCTAAATGAAGACAGACGTAACCCATCGAATTCTTCCCTCACCTTTGTCATGTCTAAATGAAGCCAGACGTAAGCCATCGGCATTCTTCCTCGCCTTTGTCATCTCTAAATGAAGACAGACGTAAGCCATTGGCATTCTTCCTCACCTTTGTCATCTCAAATGAAGCCAGACGTAAGCCATCGGCATTCTTCCCTCACCTTTGTCATGTCTAAATGAAGCCAGACGTAAGCCATCGGCATTCTTCCCTCACCTTTGTCATTCTAAATGAAGGACAGACGTAAGCCATTGGCATTCTTCCCTCACCTTTGTCATCTCTAAATGAAGCCAGACGTAAGCCATCGGCATTCTTCCCTCACCTTTGTCATGTCTAATGAAACCAGACGTAAGCCATCGGCATTCTTCCCTCACCTTTGTCATCTCTAAATGAAGACAGACGTAAGCCATTGGCATTCTTCCCTCACCTTTGTCATCTCTAAATGAAGCCAGACGTAAGCCATCGGCATTCTTCCCTCACCTTTGTCATGTCTAAATGAAGCCAGACGTAAGCCATCGGCATTCTTCCCTGACCTTTGTCATGTCTAAATGAAGCCAGACGTAAGACATCAGCATTCTTCCCTGACCTTTGTCATGTCTAAATGAAGCCAGGCGTAAGCCATCGGCATTCTTCCCTCGCCTTTGTCATCTCTAAATGAAGCCAGACGTAAGCCATCGGCGTTGTTCCCTCACCTTTGTCATCTCTAAATGAAGCCAGACGTAAGCCATCGGCATTCTTCCCTCACCTTTGTCATCTCTAAATGAAGCCAGACGTAAGCCATCGGCGTTCTTCCCTCACCTTTGTCATCTCTTAAATGAAGCCAGACGTAAGCCATCGGCATTCTTCCCTCACCTTTGTCATCTCTAAATGAAGCCAGACGTAAGCCATCGGCATTCTTCCCTCACCTTTGTCATCTCTAAATGAAGCCAGACGTAAGCCATCGGCATTCTTCCCTCACCTTTGTCATCTCTAAATGAAGCCAGACGTAAGCCATCGGCATTCTTCCCTCACCTTTGTCATCTCTAAATGAAGCCAGACGTAAGCCATCGGCATTCTTCCCTCACCTTTGTCATGTCTAAATGAAACCAGACGTAAGCCATCGGCGTTCTTCCCTCACCTTTGTCATGTCTAAATGAAGCCAGACGTAAGCCATCGGCATTCTTCCCTCACCTTTGTCATGTCTAAATGAAGCCAGACGTAAGCCATCGGCATTCTTCCCTCACCTTTGTCATGTCTAAATGAAGCCAGACGTAAGCCATCGGCATTCTTCCCTCACCTTTGTCATCTCTAAATGAAGCAGACGTAAGCCATCGGCATTCTTCCCTCACCTTTGTCATGTCTAAATGAAGCCAGACGTAAGCCATCGGCATTCTTCCCTCACCTTTGTCATCGCTAAATGAAGCCAGACGTAAGCCATCGGCATTCTTCCCTGACCTTTGTCATCTCTAAATGAAGCCAGACGTAAGCCATCGGCATTCTTCCCTGACCTTTGTCATCTCTAAATGAAGCCAAACGTAAGCCATCAGCATTCTTCCCTCACCTTTGTCATCTCTTAATGAAGCCAGACGTAAGCCATCGGCATTCTTCCCTCACCTTTGTCATCTCTAAATGAAGCCAGACGTAAGCCATCGGCATTCTTCCCTCACCTTTGTCATCTCTAAATGAAGCCAGACGTAAGCCATCGGCATTCTTCCCTCCACCTCTTTTCCCACTGCCTGCCCTGTGAGTGTTATGTCCTTATTGTAACAATTGCTTGAATGGAAAGAACACATTTTGATTGGCACAGAGGAAACAAGTTACATCTTTCAACCAAAGATAGAACTGGGCTGCTCTTTGAGACATGCTAACCATGTTTGGGACTGACTGCTCTGAGACACGTGCTGTCAAACAGGAAATTGCTTGACTTGTTTTTCTTTGTATTGGATTCATGACGAAACATGTTCAGATCAAGATATAAGCACTCACGGCTGAGTTAACAGTGTTTTCCAGAAAACTGGAAAGTTCTCTGCTCTGACCTGTGTCTTTACTGAAAGCTAAAGAAATCACTGTTAATGATGATTTATGATTGAACATGATCCCAATAACATTTAAAATGTGGCAGCTTTCAAACTGACTGCATTTATTATGAAAATATCCACCAAAAGACCTGGCTGGTACATGAACTAAGATTAGAACACACCCTATAAGAAGTATTTCTTGGTAATGTGCTGTGTTTAGAGATCTCTTTTTATTCATGGTATGAAAGAGACACCAAAAGTGAAACAGTTCACAGATCTGCTGGCCGATCTGTACCAAGATTTCCTTCTTTCAATGACTTTTTTTCCTTTTTTCTGAAGGATTTTCCAAGGTTGTTCTGAAGAGATTCCACTGTACAATTTCCACACAGTTACCTCACGTCTAGAAGACATCAAAAACAGGAAGAAACAACACCTTTGCTCGACTATCAAAAAACCTTTACACAATGATGAGCATCGAGAAATCCTTAAATTCAATTACACTACTGACCTGAAAACTGACATGAAAAATGCTTTTTTTCCTAAAAAAAAAGATTACTTTAAATTTTCATGATTTGGATTTATTGAAACGAGTAGATTCAGGGTGACAACAACAACAACAATGCCAATAATAATAATGATAATAATGGTTTACAAACTCTTAACTCCAACAGTAGAAGCTGAAGGCATTTACAAAGAGGGTCAAGAATGACAGGGACAGGGAGGTGGGCGGAGGATGCATAATAGTGAAATACACACTCAAATAAATACAGATTTATGCAAATCAAAGTAATCAATCTTCACATAAACGTACATACATACCACGCTACTTCTCCATCACAACCCCCAGTACACACACACGCAAGCACGCACAAGCACGCACGCACGCACGCACCGCACACACACAACACACACACGCACACACACACACACACACACACACGCACACAAAGTATTCAGATACAGGGAAGGTTGCACATGGAAAAAGGCAAACACATCAACTGACAGAGACGGCTCAAGATAGGTTGACTGAAAGATAAAAGTTTCCAGAGATTTTTTAAACTGACAGAAACTCTGAGCATGGTGAACTGATCAGGGAAGTTCGTTGCAACGGACAATAACAATTACAGTGACAGATCGCATGTCTAACATCCATGTCTAACTCCTTAAAATGATTACAAAATCAACTACATGGACACTTAGGAGAAAGCAGACCCCCACAAAGATCAAACAGTTCTTTGGCTACAGGATCTGGATTGCAATCCAGTTTCCTTCTCATGTTTGCAAATATCCAGACATCTAATAAGCCTGATTTTTCTTCCTCACCGTGCTGTCAAAAACTGCAATGCTTTGTAAAAATACAAAAGAAATTTCTCCACATCAGTTCAGAAGTTTTCAGGTCACCTTGCTGGCGGACTCACAAAGCCACCAAAAGCAGGGGGGTGAAAACATTAAGTGATAACCCACCTTGCACTGGCACTAATCACGCATTTCAGGGGCACAGAGAAGTTTGAAAAGGGAGATCAGCGGGAAAGACCAGAGTTGATACAAGTAATCATTTCATACATAAAAGCAAGCATACAGTCTTTATTCAAAACAATGCATGGACATTGTGCATTAATGACAAGTACATCAACCATTATTATTAATTACGAAGTAGAAAAAAGGCCTTGTGAATAATGTACTTTGCTTGCAGGTAACAAAATGTGAAGTCAAAGGTTTCAGACTTTTTCCCCTACCCTTTCCGTTGCACCTTTAAATGCAGTGCTCTTAGAGCTAGGCTTTTGGATGAAACAATCATCCCCTGTGCAATCAGCCCTGATGTGGCCCTTTGCGGTCGGCTGGGCTATAAGCAACATTATCTTATCTTATCCCCTGTGCAACAAGTACTGAAGAGAAACCCACAACATGAAAGTTGTTATTGGCCAAATTCTGCAGAAAAGAAAACACTTTGCAAGGTCAACACAACACAGAAAAAAAGAGATGGCGCCATGGTACAGAGGTGCTCCTTCCCAGGGGAGACCAACCCCAATTCATTTTTCTGCCATGCTCTCATTTCCACATGGTATCTACCTGTCCAGTGCGTGGAATGTGAGTGCATGTGTGCAGAGCACCAGATTGTTCTGAAATAGCAACCATTAGATTACCTACCGCTAGTGAAAATCAGGACCTGTCAATTTTGAAAACGATGATCTTATTTCAAATCACCTTATGTGCAGGTGTATTTGTGAACAAAAACGCTAGAATCAACTTTGCTTTTTTGTTTTTTAAACAGATCATTTGGCACACTCTTTGTTAATGAATGAAATCAAGATTAATTGGCTTGTAGAACTTTAGAACAGCCAATCAAAACAGACTATGCAATACACTTCCATTTGAAAAGATTCTCATTCTGTAGCTGCGACCTCTGACAGTACTAAGCACTGGCACTGACTCATTGCAGTGGAGTGACATCAGCTTATCAATGCGCACCTTATGGACGCAGACGCTCGAGTACCATGTATCATTTCAATAAATCTGCACTAATGGTGAGGGTGCACCAACAACCTGACGCTGTGTACATGAGATCACTACATTCTAATGGTCATGGTTTTTCACTGTGCCTGCTGTGTTTACACCAATTTTGACATTCATGTTTGAAACTGCACGTTATTCCTGTGCAGTGTACGACCTTTCTTCACAGCTATTCTCTGTGAATTGTCAAGTCCTGTATAGCAGACAGCTGATCTGGCTGTAGCACTTTATAAACTGCTTTTCATTATTCACTGTATAGGTTGCTTTCCAAATCAAACTCTGTTGTGACAATGCCTGTACAACATAGGGCAAAATTTATGAAAGCAGTGATGATTCATTGCCTGATGAACTAAATGTACTTGAACAGGAGAGCACCTGGGCATGCAGAGAACTCCGTCACAGTGGAACAGTCCCCTGTGACCTGCCCTGTGCCCCACATCTGTATGGAAATTCATCAGGCTCATCCTTGGGCCAAATTCAGTCTTGCCACAAACTAGTGTTATATGATTGGTGAAATAGCTTTATGCATGAGTTCTTGTTGATGTTGTTTTTCATGGAGATAACCAGGAGGAGCCATATCACTCAGGGTTGTCACCTCGTAATTTCTGCATAATCTGCGTCAAGCACAGACAAAGATGTAAATCAGCCAACAGGTACTAGAGAAAACATAACCTCCTGGTTGAAGGAAATCATTCAGTTCTTGCAAAAAGAATTGGAGGTTGACTGCAGCATGTTGACACAACAGGTGGAACAATTTACCTTTTCATCATTCATCATTCAGTTCTTTTCATCATTCAGTTCTTTATGAAGTCTTTAAGTTATATCTGTGTTTAGAGATCCTTTACAGCACAAGCACAGTCATAGCCATCACTGGGATTAAAGACATGCAAAATCATCAGAAACTTGTCCATACAAACACTGGATAACAAAGAGTCATCAATCATTCAAATAAAAAAACCACTTCAATCAACTAACATAAACGGAATTTGAAAAGAGAGGGGGTTAGTTACAGCCAAGGACATAGACAAACAGATTACAGGACTAGACACGACTCTGTCTATGTCCTTGGCGGTAACTAACCCCCTCTCTTTTCAAATTTTGCTTCATTTTCTGCCCTCAGTCACTCCGTTTTGAAACTTAACATAAACAGACATAACAATCATACCACTGGCAACTGGTAAAAATCAGACATCATTCAAGTAAACAAAACGTTAAATCCATTGACATAAACACTGGCACAACAGTCATACCAATGGCAACTGGTGAAATACAGACCTACCATGCAGGTGAGACTGTACCAATCCCAACCCTACAGTACATGTACAGTGCAATGCACCACATGGGTGAAATACAGACCTACCATGCAGGTGAGACTGTACCAATCCCAACCCTACAGTACATGTACAGTGCAATGCACCACATGGGGAAAAAAAAAGAACAAACAAGTGCTGTTAGTTCCAACAAAAGGTAAAGGCCAAACCCAGAAAACCCTGACAGGAGGGTCTTGCTCAGCACTAGCCCATAACATGAAGGGAGGCAGAGAGAGCTCCGGGGGCCGGAATAGCTCAGTTGGTAGAGCGCCGGACTCGTGATCCTGGGGTTGCGGGTTCGAATTTCGGTATAGGGGGATTTTTCCCTCGGAGTTAACATTGGTTCTGACTCCATTCCCCATACAGTCCTTCGAATGAGACTATAAACCGAGGTTCCGTGTGTGAACGCACGCACAACATCTTGCACACACGTAAAATCCCATCACCAACTTTCGGAAGCGAAGGCCAGTTTGGCCGTTGGTATGGATGACACGCTACACATAGCACGCACCTTCCCCGAAGATGGAGTATGGCTGCCTTAATGGCGGGATAAAAAACGGTCATACACACAAAACTCCACTGCCTGTCTATACAGGCAGTGTCCGCAGGAGTATCAGCCTGCGTACGCAGAAGAAGAAGAAGAAGAGAGAGCTCCATGCATGGACTAGAAATGTAAGACGCGTTAGTCAAAAAAAAAAAAAAAAAAAAAAAAAAGGCTGATCAGATCAAGCAAACCGGTCTTAGCCTGTAAAGAGTACGCCATGGTACAGTCAGCACATAATGCCAAAAGGAAGGTTACTGATGCAGTTCTCCTTGAAATGAATGAAAGGAGTTCTTCAAACAAATCAACATGAGGTAATAAATGCACATGTACATCAACATGAAATATACTCCAGTACCTTTCCCTCAAAATTGGAAGGGCTCAACAGAGGAACAATAAAGCAAACATGAACAATGTCATAGACACTGTACAATCATCAGGATAACAGAGGAACAATAAAGCAGATATGAACAATGTCATAGACACTGTACAATCATCCAACAGAGGAACAGTAAAGCAGACATGAACAATGTCATAGACACTGTACAATCATCCAACAGAGGAACAATAAAGCAGATATGAACAATGTCACAGACACTGTACAATCATCCAACAGAGGAACAATAAAGCAGATATGAACAATGTCACAGACACTGTACAATCATCCAACAGAGGAACAATAAAGCAGATATGAACAATGTCACAGACACTGTACAATCATCCAACAGAGGAACAATAAAGCAGATATGAACAATGTCACAGACACTGTACAATCATCAGGATATGGACGGGCAATGTAAAAGACAGCAAGAAACAAAGCTGAGGAAACAGTTGAACGATGTAACGGACAGAGAGGGACAATGTCAAGGATTCAAAGACGCAGTGCAAGGATTATTAAGAAACAACACTGAGGATGTCGAGGAACTCTGTAAAAGACATCAGGAACCAATGTCATGGGTATAGAAGGACAATGTCAAGGATTCAAAGACGCAGTGCAAGGATTATTAAGAAACAACACTGAGGATGTCGAGGAACTCTGTAAAAGACATCAGGAACCAATGTCATGGGTATAGAGGAACAATGTCAAGGATAACAAGCAACAATGTTCAACACAGAACAATGTAAAAGATACAAAGATGTCACAGACACTACAGAAACCATGTCAGGGATATGGGGCACAATGTCACAGACACGTAGGAACAATGTCAATCTCACAGACACATAGGAACAATGTCAATGTCACAGACACATAGGAACAATGTCAATGTCACAGACACGTAGGAACAATGTCAATGTCACAGACACGTAGGAACAATGTCAATGTCACAGACATGTAGGAACATGTCAATGTCACAGACACGTAGGAACAATGTCATGTCACAGACACATAGAACAATGTCAATGTCACAGACACGTAGGAACAATGTCAATGTCACAGACATGTAGGAACAATGTCACGACATGTAGGAACAATGTCAATGTCACAGACATGTAGGACAATGTCAATGTCACAGACATGTGGGAACAATGTCAATGTCACAGACATAGGAACAATGTCAATGTCACAGACACGTAGGAACAATGTCAATGTCACAGACACATAGGAACAATGTCAATGTCACAGACACATAGGAACAATGTCAATGTCACAGACATGTAGGAACAATGTCAATGTCACAGACATGTAGGAACAATGTCACAGACATGTACTAGATGTAGGAACAATGTCAATGTCACAGACACGTAGGAACAATGTCAATGTCACAGACATGTAGGAACAATGTCAATGTCACAGACATGTAGGAACAATGTCAATGTCACAGACACGTAGGAACAATGTCAATGTCACAGACATGTAGGAACATGTCAAGGGTGAGGCTGGCCCTTACAGTTATCCTTACATCTCGTCAAACAGATCCCAAATAAAATGTGAAATACAAGAACAAAGAATTGCTAAAAGACACAGAGAGAGTGACTTCATCATCTGCAACAACACACTGCTAAAAGACAGAGAGAGAGAGTGACTTCATCACCTGCAACAACACACTGCTAAAAGACAGAGAGAGAGTGACTTCATCACCTGCAACAACACACTGCTAAAAGACAGAGAGAGAGAGAGAGAGAGAGAGAATGACTTCACCACCTGCAACAACACACTACTAAAGACAGAGAGAGAGAGTGACTTCATCACCTGCAACAACACACTACTAAAAGACAGAGAGAGACAGAGAGAGTGACTTCATCACCTGCAACAACACACTGCTAAAAGACAGAGAGAGAGAGTGGACTTCATCACCTGCAACAACACACTACTAAAAGACAGAGAGAGAGAGTGACTTCATCACCTGCAACAACACACTGCTAAAAAGAAAGAGAGAGAGAGAGAGAGAGAGAGAGTGACTTCACCACCTGCAACAACACACTACTAAAAGACAGACAGAGAGTGACTTCATCACCTGCAACAACACACTGCGAAAAGACAGGAGAGAGAGAGAGTGACTTCAATCACCTGCAACAACACACTGCTAAAAGACAGAGAGAGTGACTTCACCACCTGCAACAACACACTGCTAAAAGACAGAGAGAGAGAGAGCGAGAGAGAGAATGACTTCACCACCTGCAACAACACACTACTAAAAGACAGAGAGAGAGAGAGAGTGACTTCATCACCTGCAACAACACACTACTAAAAGACAGAGAGAGAGTGACTTCATCACCAGCAACAACACACTGCGAAAGACACAGAGAGAGTGACTTCATCACCAGCAACAACACACTGCTAAAAGACAGAGAGAGAGAGAGTGACTTCATAACCTGCAACAACAACTGCTAAAAGAAGAGAGAGAGAGCGACTTCACCACCTGCAACAACACAACTGCTAAAAGACAGAGAGAGAGTGACTTCATCACCTGCAACAAACACACTACTAAAAGACAGAGAAGAAGAGAGAGAGAGTGGGCTTCACCACCTGCAACAACACACTGCTAAAAGACACAGAGAGAGTGACTTCATCACCTGCAACAACACACTGCCTAAAAGACACAGAGAGAGAGTGACTTCATCACCTGCAACAACAACACTGCTAAAGACAGAGAGCAGAGAGAGAGAGAGAGAGAGAGAGAGAGAGAGAGAGAGAGAGAGAGAGAGAGAAGAGAGAGAGAGAGAGAGTTTTCACCACCGCAACAACACACTGCTAAAAGACAGAGAGAGAGAGAGAGAGAGAGAGTAGAGAGTTCACCACCTGCAACAACACACTGCTAAAAGACAGAGAGAGAGAATGACTTCATCACCCAGCAACAACACACTGCTAAAAGACAGGGGGAGAGAGAAGTGACTCATCACCTGCAACAACACACTGCTAGAAGACAGAGAGAGAGAGTGACTTCATCACCTGCAACAACACACTACTAAAAGACAGAGAGAGAGAGTGACTTCATCACCTGCAACAACACACTGCTAAAAGACAGAGAGAGAGAGTGACTTCACACCTGCAACAACACACTACTAAAAGACAGAGAGAGAGAGTGACTTCATCACCTGCAACAACACACTGCTAAAGACAGAGAGAGAGAGTGACTTCATCACCGCAACAACACACTGCTAAAAGACAGAGAGAGAGAGAGTGACTTCACCACTGCAACAACACACTACTAAAAGACAGAGAGTGACTTCATCACCTGCAACAACACACTACTAAAAGACAGAGAGAGAGAGTGACTTCACCCTGCAACAACACACTGCTAAAAGACAGAGAGAGAGAGTGACTTCACCACCTGCAACAACACACTACTAAAAGACAGAGAGAGAGTGACTTCACCACCTGCAACAACACACTGCTAAAAGACAGAGAGAGAGTGAGGACTTCACACCTGCAACAACACACTGCTAAAAGACAGAGAGAGAGAGAGTGACTTCATCACTGCAACAACACACTACTAAAGACAGAGAGAGGACTTCACCACCTGCAACAACACATACCTAAAAGACAGAGAGAGAGAGTGACTTCATCACCTGCAACAACACACTGCTAAAAGACAGAGAGAGTGACTTCATCACCTGCAACAACACACTACTAAAAGACACAGAGAGAGTGACTTCACCACCTGCAACAACACACTTGCAGTCCCCCACCCTGTGCACAACATGGCATCCCAGTCAGGATGAAGGGTGGTGGGTGTGTCTACGACACGATTCGTGTCGTACAGACGTGAAGTGCGCTATGAAAGAAATCAATGACAGACAGCAAGATAAGATAAGATAATGTTGCTTATAGCCCAGCCGACCGCAAAGGGCCACATCAGGGCTGTCACCACGTTAAAATCAACTCACCAGACAACAATTCATCCACTTACGATCAAGAATACAGAGGAACATCACAGATAGAGTGAAAACATTGCCACAAGTATACAGCAATCAGGGAGGCAACCTTTTGGATCCATTCACTGATCAACATGATCAATACAACACCACACACACACCACACACACACACACACACAATCCTAGACTAGTTCTTTCAAACACTCCGCTGCTGTGTCTTTATGGACATGCGCTGGTCAACACTTCAATCTGGCAAAATTGCACCCCTGTCGATGCCAATCAATGATGATGTAACACTTCTTTTACTGGCTCGTTATATCACCTTCACGCAGACAGAGGAGGTAGCTCTCTACTTGCACACCTCCCATGCAAGTGGAACCACCAAGGGATCACCTCCGTTGGCCTTGTGACACGGACATGGCAAGGGCACTCATTTTCGACTGGCTAGCATCTGTTTTAGATGTTTCATCATCTCTTCACACTGGTCCATGTGTTTCTGCAACAGACGCACCACCACTACAGGTGTGATTACCACTATCCCCCTGCAGTCCAACGGCCCTCTTACCAGGCGGTGCCCGGGAATCTCTCTTTAACGCCTGCCCCTCCCCCTCCCCCCCCCCCCCCCCCCCCCCAAAAAAAGGGATCTCAAAATGGAGAAAGTCTTTTTTGGAATGTAAATGTAGTATGGCAGATGGCTGTTGTGCATTCATGATAGACAGAAGAAAGGGTTGGGGTGTGGGGACTATTTTTAACAGCAGACACTGAAAACAAAAGATGTAAATATAGTGGACATACTAATGTTTTGAGTATCTCATCATCATTTCCTTGTTGTAAACTGCATTACTGAACCATCATAACAGCACTATCAGATGCTTGTAGGCCTTTGGATTCATCTCTGGAGATTCTGCTTGTCCGATTTAAGTGACATACACACTACGCTATCACCTATCTTTCAACGACATTGTCATATCTGTTGCAAAAATCCATCTAGCACTTCTGCTAGCTTAAGTGAAAATGAATACATATAATTTTTCATCATTGGACATACATACACACCAATTTTAGGCATGTTCATGTCTTTCAAGCATCAAGCCTAAATTCACAAATTAAATATTACCATAAAGTTCAGACTATAAGCCGCGACTTTTTTCCCCAGCTTTCAACCCTGCGGCTTAAACAACGATGCTGCTTATTTGCGGATTTTTCCGATTTCAGGAGCATCACACTATTCTTAGTTTCTCTGTAACTCACCATATCGTGTTTACTGTTCATGAATTTTTATGATGCTTTTAACTACAATTTTCTCTGTAATCGTGTAATGGAATCAGTAACCCGTTCAGAAATACAGGAATCGACATAAGTAAAACCCATTAATGATATCTTTTTTCATCAGTTTGTCTTCTACAAAAATACGATCTCTTCGAATGGCGCAATGTGTGGGCCGTTTCCGACCTGTTTAACCTTGACTAACACTAGCTGAATTACGAACAAAATAACTAAGCATTGGCACAGTATTAAGCGAAATAAAACAATCGAATCGTTTCATTAATGTTCTGGTTTGTTATTATATGCGTTATCTTACCAAGTGCGTCTTGCAATTCAAAAATGATTAGCTCATTCGACTCTGTCAATGTTAGACCTTGGCTTCGTTCCGCCATTGTTGAAATCGTGGACAGGGAGTGAAGGTTTGCATTTGATACTTTCGCTTTGATTGGCTTGCGCTTTCGAGTACTCAACCAATCGCTTAGCTTGATACACCAATGAATGCAGGAGAGAACTGCCTTTCTAGCGCATCGTTAATACGTTGTTTATTTTCAGTATTTTTTTAAAGCAATGATGTTGGAAAGACAACACTTGTAAGAAGCCTCATAAAAACTTCGAATTGATTTAAAACACATCGTACTAAAAAAAAAAAGAAAAAAAGACTGAAGTAAAGCTCGAAACATGCTCTTGTATTCTGACCTATTTAACCCTCTTGACAGGTGAGAACCCGCTAGCGCCCAACCGGAAATCACACGGCCAAAACGCTGAGCAACTGCCAGCACCAGGTAAAACACGTGGCAACAATGGGCACCGCCATATTTCTTGTAGAAAAGGAAGTCTCGCGAGAACGTGATTTCCTTCTTCCTGTGGCCATTTACTTCCGTTTGCAAAAAACCGCGAGTCGATACGTGCCGTAGTTCTCGAGTTACGAATTTTTAAAGTTTTGTGGTCGAAATGCTGTTTTTCGCCATTGCTAACCTTGATTTCTGCCATTCTATCACGAGATTTAGTGATGAAGATACTGTGATTTGTAGGATTTACGGCATAAGACTTAGTGAAAGTGCTGGGTAATGAAGCTTAGAGTGACCTAGATTTCGACTGGGATGATGTTCCAGGTATGATTCAGAAGAACGTTCTGAAGAAGATTTTTTTTTTTTCCCCCCCGAGTAAATGGCTCATATGATATTCTTCAAACTTATGATATAGCAACATATATATTCGTAGGAATTTTTAAAATTATTTTCATTTCACTATTTCCTTTCCTCTCTTTTAAATTAATTTTTAAATTGGGTAACCATGTTCAAATTACGGAGTTACTTACCTTGCCGATGGGTTTTCGGCGTAACTAAGCTCAGGTAAGTGCATACTAAAGACGGTTAAACGCCAATGAATGCAATGAACACATTGTATGTGTTGATTTTCGACACATGTTAACTCAACGCTCGGCCAGCTGCCGCCTGCGGCACATCGGACTGTGTTGTATATATCTGCGGCTTATAAACCAGTGCGGCTTATTTGTGAAATAAGTTCAGATCTTAAAAAAATTTAGTGGGTGCGGCTTATATACAGGTGCGCTCAAAAGACCGAACTTTACGGTACTAGTCTACTTCAAGATAAAATTTTATTAGAAACTCTTGAAACAATAGAATAACTTTTAGGAATTTGCATTTTTAAACCTCCCCTGAAACCAGTGCTAGTATTTCCCAAAGCCCATCAAGAATGTGCCTGATTCATATATTATTTATAAAAGGATAAATAAAAAAAATGTATGATACAGTTTCATATCAAGATCCAGTCTACCGTTGAATAATTCCAAGACAAAGTGATAATAAAGGATACTGAAGAACCACAACCGCTGTGTGTTCACTGAGTGGCCGAGCAACTTGAACATTCGGCTTGTAGCACCTGTACTCCCACCTGTATCCGATTCACCAAGGCTTTCCCTGAGTGGCTGAGTAACTCAAACATTCAGCTTGTAGCACCTGTACTCTCACCTGTATCCCATTCACCAAGGCTTTCCCTGAGTGGCCCAGTAACTCAAACATTCAGCTTGTAGCACCTTGTACTCTCACCTGTATCCCATTCACCAAGGCTTTCCCTGAGTGGCTGAGTAACTCAAACATTCAGCTTGTAGCACCTGTACTCTCACCTGTATCCCATTCACCAAGGCTTTCCCTGAGAGGCCCAGTAACTCATTCAGCTGGTTGCACCTGTGCTCTCACCTGTATCCGATTCACCAAGGCTTTCCCTGAGTGGCTGAGTAACTCAAACATTCAGCTCGTTGCACCTGTGCTCTCACCTGTATCCGATTCACCAGGGCTTCCCCCGAGTGGCCGAGTAACTCAAACATTCAGCTCGTTGCACCTGTGCTCTCACCTGTATCCAATTCACCAAGGCTTTCCGCTTGGTGCGGGCGTCCATGTCAGAAGGGTCAAACCTCAGGGTGTCCAGAGACTCCAAGTGCCTCATCAAGCCTTCCTCTGCTGACAGCAGTCCTTTCCTGGCCTGCTCCAACTGCCCCGAGTCTGCATTCTGTCCACATCACAACAGTGTCCTACAGTACAACACACAGCCGCTGTATACACTACAGTACAACACACAGCTGCTGTATACACTACAGTACCACACACTTCCACTCAGCTGAGTCTGCATTCTGTCCACATCACAACAGTGTCCTACAGTACAACACACAGCCAGTGTATACACTACAGTACAACACACAGCTGCTGTATACACTACAGTACCACACACTTCCATTCAGCTGAGTCTGCATTCTGTCCACATCACAACAGTGTCCTACAGTACAACTCACAGCCGCTGTATACACTACAGTACAACACACAGCCAGTGTATACACTACAGTACAACACACACCCAGTGTATACACTACAGGACAACACACAGCCGCTGTATACACTACAGGACAACACACAGCCGCTGTATACACAACAGTACAACACACAGCTGCTGTATACACTACAGTACAACACACAGCCGCTGTATACACTACAGGACAACACACAGCCACTGTATACACTACAGTACAACACACAGCCGCTGTATACACAACAGTACAACACACAGCCGCTGTATACACTACAGGACAACACACAGCCGCTGTATACACTACAGGACAACACACAGCCGCTGTATACACTACAGTACAACACACAGCCACTGTATACACTACAGGACAACACACAGCTGCTGTATACACAACAGTACAACACACAGCCGCTGTATACACTACAGTACAACACACAGCCGCTGTATACACTACAGGACAACACACAGCCGCTGTATACACAACAGTACAACACACAGCCGCTGTATACACTACAGTCAGACATGCCTACCCCAAAATTTGCTCATCAGGAACAAATGTCTCAGAAATCAGGAACACAGGATTTTTGTCAGGAACAGACAGTTCAACCATGAGCGACGGAAAAGTCACACTTGCACACAGAGCAAAATCCGAATGTTTGCCCCTTCTGTCCAGGTCTTAAACAGGGCCACTTCTCGGAATAATCCGTTTTGAAAGCCTGCATTCGTCGTGGTTTTTTCACATCCCGTGGTGGAGTTTCAGAACGATCTTCAGACGAACCACACTGATCGCTTTGCTTCCTCTTGCTGGCCATTTTGAAACTTGAATGCCTGCACCTACTAGGCCTAGGCCTAGCACAGCCAGCGAGCTTGAAGGGAAGTGAAGTGAAGTGGGTCAACCAATCAGAAAACTTGGTTTACAAAGCGTTTCCCATTGCGCATGCTCGAACTCACACTTGGTGAAGGCAAGCCAAAATCCCCCCCCCCCCCCCCCCCCGCCCCACGAAATTTTCCACGGCGATTTTTTTTCTCCAGAGCATACTTTCGATAACCGTACTTTCCGGACTAAGGGGATATTTTTTACTTAGATCCGGATCAAATACGGCTGCTCAGGAACGGTAGGCAACTCTGTACAGTACAACACACAGCCGCTGTATACACTACAGTACAACACACAGCCGCTGTATACACTACAGTACAACACACAGCCACTGTATACACTACAGTACAACACACAGCCGCTGTATACACTACAGTACAACACACAGCCGCTGTATACACTACAGGACAACACACAGCCGCTGTATACACTACAGGACAACACACAGCTGCTGTATACACTACAGTACAACACACAGCCGCTGTATACACAACAGTACAACACACAGCCCCTGTATACACTACAGTACAACACACGCCAGTGTATACACTACAGTACAACACACAGCCGCTGTATACACAACAGTACAACACACAGCCGCTGTATACACTACAGTACAACACACAGCCAGTGTATACACTACAGTACAACACACGGCCGCTGTATACACTACAGTACAACACACAGCTGCTGTATACACTACAGTACAACACACAACCGCTGTCTACACTACAGTACAACACACAGCCACTGTATTTACTACAGTACAACACACAGCCGCTGTATACACTACAGTACAACACACAGCCGCTGTATACACTACAGTATGACACACGGCCGCTGTATACACTACAGTACAACACACAGCCGCTGTATACACTACAGTACAACACACAGCCGCTGTATACACTACAGTACAACACACAGCCGCTGTATACACTACAGTACACAGCCGCGGTATACACTCCAGTACAACACACAGCCACTGTATACACTACAGTACAGCACACAGCCACGGTATACACTACAGTGCAACACACTTCAGTTCAGCCGAGTCTGCATTCTGTCCAC
This sequence comes from Conus ventricosus, assembly GCA_018398815.1. Lineage (NCBI taxonomy): Eukaryota > Metazoa > Mollusca > Gastropoda > Neogastropoda > Conidae > Conus > Conus ventricosus. The sequence goes on from CM031626.1 coordinate 49,143,113, forward strand.
ATCATGACAGTATCCTACAGTAGAGCACACAGCAGCTCTATACACTGTAGTACGACATAAATTAGTTCAGGGCAACACTGACCATATTAGCACAGTACAAAACATATTGTACTATACCTCACAGTTCAACATCGTTCAGTTCAGAGCAATACTTTCCATGTTAGCACAGTACAAAACACATTGTACTATACATCACAGTTCAACATCGTCCAGTTCTGAGCAATACTTTCCATGTTAGCATAGTATAATACAGAGAGGCTCTATATACTACAATACAACATAGTTCAGTTCAAGGCAACAGAATCCATGTTAGCACAGTACAATATGCATTGGACGTAACAGTTCACCACTGTACAGCTCTGGGCGACATTATCCTTTGGGCAGTTAAGATGTGTAGCAGCTGTAAACAGCATGATCCAGATCAGTTCAGAAACATTAGCCCTGTCAGTACAGTACAGTGCACAGCAGTGCTGTACACCACTATCCAGTACTGTTCACAGCAAGACTATCCATTAAAGTACAGTACAATACCAACCCTACTAACACACTAGAACACAAAGTGGCTCTTCACATACATACAATACAGTTCAGTTCAGGATCATTATCCAAGTCAGCACCATACAATACGCAATCGCTCCATACAAGACAATACAACACAGGTCAGTACAGGGCAGTACTATCCACGTAACTACAGTACAAAACACAGTGGCCCTGAACACCACACTCGCACATAATTCAGTACAGGTCAGTACTATCCACATAACTACAGTACAATACACAGTGGCCCTGAACACCACAATCACACATAATTCAGTACAGGTCAGTACTATCCACGTAACTACAGTACAATACACAGTGGCCCTGAACACCACAATCACACATAATTCAGTACAGGTCAGTACTATCCACGTAACTACAGTACAAAACACAGTGGCCCTGAACACCACAATCACACATAATTCAGTACAGGGCAGTACTATCCACATAACTACAGTACAAAACACAGTGGCCCTGAACACCACAATCACACATAATTCAGTTCTGGGCAGTACTTTCAATGAAAATACATTTTTCCTGTTCAGGCTTTCCAGCTTATTCTAGAAGACGTGCAGTCCTGGTATCAAGCAGTCGACCCTGTGACTACAAAAAACTTTCTGCTTATGGCACTGCGCAGTATACCCACCATAAGCTAAGATTCATTTGAAAAACAACAACAAAAAACAAAAAGAAAAGACAAGACCAATTACACCTGCAATGTCCATGAAAAACAATTGTACAGACATGTAAAAGACAAACCACAGCCATACCCCTTGGTCATAAAGTTGCTGACTCTGCTGCAGCAATGCTGACAGAGTGGCCTCGTCCGCATTCAGTCTCTGCTCTATACCATCCAGCTTCCTCAGGTCTACCTGATAAGGATCGTTTGTCTGTCAACACAATCCACAGGACATTAGTCATTGTCTGTCTGTCAACACAATCCACAGGACATTAGTCATTGTCTGTCTGTCAACACAATCCACAGGACATTAGTCATTGTTTGCCTGTCAACACAATCCACAGGGCGTTAATCGCTGTCTGCCTGTCAACACAATCCAATGGGCATTAGTCAATGTCTGCCTGTCTACACAATCCATAGGGCATTAGTCAATGTCTGTCTGTCTACACAATCCAATGGGCATTAGTCAATGTCTGCCTGTCTACACAATCCATAGGGCATTAGTCAATGTCTGCCTGTCAACACAATCCAATGGGCATTAGTCAATGTCTGCCTGTCTACACAATCCATAGAGCATTAATCGCTGTCTGCCTGTCAACACAATCCATAGGGCATTAATCGCTGTCTGTCTGTCAACACAATCTACAGGACATTGGTCATTGTCTGTCTGTCAATACAATCCATAGGACATTAGTCACCGTCTGTCAACACAATCCATACGGTATTAGTCGTTGTCTATCTGTCAACACAATCCATAGGACATTAGTCATTGTCTGTCAACACAATCCATAGGGCATTAGTCATTGTCTGTCAACACAATCAACAGGGCATTAGTCATTGTCTGTCTGTCAACACAATCCATAGGACATTAGTCATTGTCTGTCTGTCAACACAATCCATAGGACATTAGTCATTGTCTGTCTGTCAACACAATCCATAGGACATTAGTCATTGTCTGTCTGTCAACACAATACATAGGACATTAGTCATTGTCTGTCAACACAATTCATAGGACATTAGTCATTGTCTGTGTGTCAACACAATCCATAGGGCATTAGTCATTGTCTGTCAACACAATCCACAGGGCATTAGTCGCTGTCTGTCTGTCAACACAATCCATAGGACATTAGTCATTGTCTGTCAACACAATTCATAGGACATTAGTCATTGTCTGTGTGTCAACACAATCCATAGGACATTAGTCATTGTCTGTCTGTCAACACAATCCACAGGACATTAGTCATTGTCTGTCTGTCAACACAATCCACAGGACATTAGTCATTGTCTGTCAACACAATCCATAGGGCATTTAGTCACTGTCTGTCTGTCAACACAATCCATAGGACATTAGTCATTGTCTGTCTGTCAACACAATCCATACGACATTAGTCATTGTCTGTCAACACAATCCACAGGGTATTAGTCATTGTCTGTCTGTCAACACAATCCATAGGACATTAGTCATTGTCTGTCAACACAATTCATAGGACATTAGTCATTGTCTGTGTGTCAACACAATCCATAGGGCATTAGTCATTGTCTGTCAACACAATCCACAGGGCATTAGTCGCTGTCTGTCTGTCAACACAATCCATAGGACATTAGTCATTGTCTGTCAACACAATTCATAGGACATTAGTCATTGTCTGTGTGTCAACACAATCCATAGGACATTAGTTATTGTTTGTCTGTCAACACAATCCATAGGACATTAGTCATTGTCTGTCAACACAATCCACAGGGCATTAGTCATTGTCTGTCTGTCAACACAATCCATAGGGCATTTAGTCACTGTCTGTCTGTCAACACAATTCATAGGACATTAGTCATTGTCTGTCTGTCAACACAATCCATAGGGCATTAGTCATTGTCTGTCTGTCAACACAATCCATAGGGCATTAGTCGTCTGTCTGTCAACACAATCCATAGGGCATTAGTCATTGTCTGTCTGTCAACACAATCCATGCAGCATTAGTCACTGTCTGTCAACACAATCTACACTGACATTTGTCAATGTCTGTCAACACAAACACACTGCATTAGTAACTGTTTGTCTCTGAACACAATCCACAGTGCACTAGTCTTAGGGTCAGTCTCCAGAGTTGTGTACCAATAATGTGACACAGACCACAAAAATAAAAAATCCCAAGAGTACATGCTTTTTACACTTTTTGCATAGTTTGAGGTCTAAATAATCAAGTTTTATTAAATATTTAACAGCATGGATGTTTGTCTTTGATTGTACTCATGTTAAAATCACTCACACACTTGTGTGTCCAATGTAACACGGTAACTAAACACTTCACAAATTGAAACAAAACAAAGAATGTGAGAGCACTACAGACCTTTATTCATCATGAAAACAGTAATGAGCACCCAAGTAAATGCAACACAACTGTTTCAACACATAATTTTGACGAATGATTTATATGCTGAATTGTGTCAAAAACGATACCAAAAAATGTGGGTTTTTTTTCTCCATGCGTTTACTCTAAAACCAATTTTCAGCCAACTTTCCCTATTTTGGGCAGCAGTGACCTTGGACTTTGTTAAAACTTGCAGACAGAAACTGATTTCTCCACTTTTGAAATATTTCTGCCCTATTACATTTTTTTAAAGTCCAATGTAACACAGGAACCAAAAATACTATCAGAACCTACAACAGCTTTTTTATTTGGGAAACGGGACAAATCTCTGATTTTACTGTTGCTAAATGATAAGACATTCATGATAAAAAAATAGAAAGGCTAAACAGTTGATATTTTGTAAATATTTAAGCGCTTTCAACTGTTCATGTCCAATGTAACCAGGAAACCACGGGTTTTATGGTCCAATGTAACGCAGAAACAAAAAAAAATCTATCAGAATCTACAACAGCTTTTATGTTTGGGAAATTGGACAGATCTCTTGACTTTACTGTTGCTAAATAATAAGACATTCATGATACAAAAATAGAACGGCTAAACAGTTGATATTTTGTAAATATTTAAGCGCTTTCAACTGTTGTCCAATGTAACAAGGAAACCGAAATCATCAGACCGCAATCACGGGACACTACAACCCTAAACAAGCAAAAAAGACTCACAAAACATAACTAATATTAAGCTTAATCTTCAATGAGGTGGTTTAAATAATTCAATGCATATGAACAACAGATGTAGAAGGAAAAAACAAAGGTGCAAGTGCACCTCTGCAACAACCTGGTCCAGAGTAACTGTTTGGGATTTTCGGTAACCACAACTTCGAACCGGCCGCCTGTTTGATTCACAATGGACACATGGCCGAAATACGCGTATAGATGCTTCCGCCACATTTGTGTGCATGAATAGAACAAAATAGTTCCAAATCGTTTGATTTTTTTTTCACACACGATTGATTTGTTTGGTCCAACGTAACATAGAATTCCGGAAACGATGTTCGATCAGTTTATTCAAATCCGATTTTGAAGTCCAATCAGTTTCAATTTTTAAAAAGTTCATAACTATCACAACATGGATTCTTCCTCCAATCTGTACCCATAAAAGTAGTGCCATATTCATCCGCGTTTAGTACATTCGTCGTCCAGAACGCACGAGTTAACACCGGTAACGAAAGTTACGTTGGACAGTGATTTTTTTGTGTGCTAATATCTAATAGAAGCCAAGTCGACTGATATGTTTATGTCAAACACAGTTAAAAACAATTAAAAAGCAATGATGTAAACCACTTTCTTAATCATTTGCATGTTTCTTTTGTACACATTTAATGACTATTGTGACAGGCAAAACGATGTCACACTCCAGGTCGCCATTTTCTGATCAAAATCAGAAGGTTTTTGCATCAAACACATTTTTAATGCAGCGCTAGGTCTGTAAACTGTTTGTGCTGCATATTCAATGTGTAATTGATGTGTGTGTAACTCAAATTTGTTAACTAACATTTCTGAGATTTTTAAACAAATATTAATTAAGTAAGGGGTAAGTGGGGCACAACTCTGGAGACTGACCCCTTAGTCTATCAAGACAATCCACTGTGTATAAGTCATCTTCTGTCAACACAATCGACAGTATTTTAGTGTTTCTGTCATCATAATGTACCATACATAAGTCATCTCTGTCAACACAATTCATGGTACACAAAGTCACCACCTGTCAACACAGTACATAACCCATCCTCTGTCAACGCAATACACAGAGCATAAGTCATCCTCTGTCAACACAATTCACAGTACATAAGCCACCCTCTGTCAACACAATTCACAGTGCATAAGTCACCCTCTATCAACACAATTCACAGTACACCAGTCATCCTCTGTCAACACAATTCACAGTGCACACGTCACCCTCTGTCAACACAATTCATGGTACAAAGTCATCCCCTGTTAACACAATCTAAACTCGTCACACTCTATCAACACAACTGGCTGTGCATTAGACGCCCTGAGTCAACACACTGTACCAGTCATCCTCTGTCTGTCAAGATAATCCACAATACACAAGTCAAAACACACAGTACATAAATCATTATGTCATCACAAAAAATCCTCTTTCGACACAATCCTTAATACACTGGTCATCTTCTGTCTGTCTACACAATCCACAAGTCATCCTCTGTCTTCAACATGATCCATTGTAGATTAGTCATCCTCTGTCAACAAAATCCACTGTACATTAGTCACCCTTAATCAACCAGCAACTTTCTTTTTAAAACATTTATTCTTTTTTTCCAATTTTACTTTACAAATGAATTACATGAAAGGATGAACCAAAGACCAAAAAAAAAGTCAAAATATTTAGGGACTGAAAAGTAATCTTACAAAATCTCACTGATCTGGAGATTACCCAAACTCACTCTTGCAAATCAGAAAACAATTTCTAAACAACTCTTCAAACATCTGGATTTCTGTTTACTTGAAGACTTGCAGCCCTGCATTAATTATCTTCTTGTCTGATCAACAGAATACACAGTCAACATCTAACTGTTGATGATACTGGACACTAGTTGAAGTCTGATCTCCACAAGCCATGGTATACTAGTCATCTTCTGTCCAGTCATCGTACTCCAGAATACATCAGTCATCATTCGACCACAGCAAAATGCAAAAGTCAAAGAAAGCCTCAGAAACGTTATTTCTTTCACAACATCAATTCTCAAACCTTGGACCGCTTAATCTAATGTAACCAGACCTCTTGATGTTGATTCACAACATAGTCATGCCCTTGGATTCTTTTCTGAACACCTCTAAACCCTTTCATAATCTTCCTGTGCATGACTTGTGATCTCAGTTTGAGATATACCCACCACTTGCATGCGATTTAAAAGCTTTGGGTCCATCTACCACACTGTAAATACAGTATCACGACCATACTCTATGAACAATTTCTGTAAATACAGTATCACGACCATACTCAATGAACAATTTCTGTAAATACAGTATCACGACCATACTCTATGAACAATTTCTGCGATTTAAAAGCTTTGGGTCCATCTACCACACTGTAAATACAGTATCACGACCATACTCTATGAACAATTTCTGTAAATACAGTATCACGACCATACTCAATGAACAATTTCCGTAAATACAGTATCACGACCATACTCTATGAACAATTTCTTGCAACTCAGCACATCAAGACCACCTTTCTTTCAGTTATGCTGTTCAGGTCACTAACGGCAATTCCATACAACAGCGAAACTGACATGGAAAACACAACCACCAATTTGAACAGAAATAATTTCAGTTTTCTCTTCTGAAAAAAAAAAAATCCCAAATCATTTCGGACCCCTTGTAAATGCTTCCACAAAAGCACACAGATTGTCACATCCAGGGAGAAAAAAAAACCCTGAAAATCCTGTCTCCTCCCCCCCCCCCCCCCCCCCCCCCCCCCCCCCCCCAACAGTCTCTTCCACCTCCCCTCATCTATAGCAGAAATTGCAGGGCAGGCAGCAAGCAGTACCTGTGGCAGGGGCTGGCTGGGGGGTGGGGGCCTGTCCTGGGCATCACTCACGCTGAAGTTGTCCACCGGACCCTGCTTGTCACGCACACACACCCCCCCCACAAACATTAGTGTCAACCATCACCACATGCGTCACACATATCAACAACCTCAAGCCTAAAATGTGGTAACAGCTCTGATGACAACCACCGTTCAATTTCTGACACAATGTTATCTCTCGCTCTCTCTCTCTCTTTGTGCCTTATCTAGAACTCTGAGGTTCGTAAATAGCAGAATCTTTGTCAGTGCAACAGTTTTTAATCCCATATTTGAAACAGCTACAGTCCACCCGAGAAGATGATGTCTGAACATGTCACCAGTGCCCATGCATTTTATGTCCCTGTCAACCATCACACCGGCACATGAATACCAACTCTTCTCCCAGATGGGCAATGTTTTTTTACCTCAGTGTTCAGACACAGAACCTTGGTCTGAAGCACCAGGACAAAACTGCAGTGTGCACACATGTTGACTCTGAAAAGAAAATGCCTGATTGAGCCTCTTGTGGGATGCAAACCCTGGAACAAAATTCTGATGCCTTACCCTCTGAGCCAACCCGGCATCCTACAGCATGCAATAACTGTCAGTGACAAAAGTCACCGTATTATTTCAGACCCAAGCTGTCATGACAGTCAGTAATAAAAACCATCATATTATTTTAGACTCACAGCATAGTGACTGTTGTAGTAACAATCACCATGTCATTCAGACAGTGTAATGACTGCACTAATACCAATCACCATGTCCTTTCAGCACACAGTATAATGACTGCGGTACTAACAATCACCATGTCCTTTCAGACACAGTGTAACGACTGCAGTAATAACACTCACCATGTCCTTTCAGACAGTGTAATGACTGCACTAATACCAACGACTGCGGTACTAACAATCACCATGTCCTTTCAGACACAGTGTAATGGCTGCAGTAATAACACTCACCATGTCCTTTCAGACAGTGTAATGACTGCACTAATACCAATCACCATGTCCTTTCAGACACAGTGTAATGACTGCAGTAATACCAATCAACATGTCCTTTCAGACAGTGTAATGGCTGCAGTAATAACACTCACCATGTCCTTTCAGACACAGTGTAATGACTGCAGTATTAACAATCACCATGTCCTTTCAGACACACAGTATAATGACTGCAGTAATACCAATCACCATGTCATTTCAGACACAGTGTAATGACTGCAGTAATACCAATCACCATGTCATTTCAGACACAGTGTAATGACTGCGGTACTAACAATCACCATGTCCTTTTAGACACACAGTGTAATGACTGCAGTATTAACAATCACCATGTCCTTTCAGACACAGTGTAATGACTGCAGTAATACCAATCACCATGTCATTTCAGACACAGTGTAATGACTGCGGTACTAACAATCACCATGTCCTTTTAGACACACAGTGTAATGACTGCAGTATTAACAATCACCATGTCCTTTCAGACACAGTGTAATGACTGCAGTAATACCAATCACCATGTCATTTCAGACACAGTGTAATGACTGCTGTAATAACAATCACCATGTCCTTTCAGACACAGTGTAATGACTGCAGTAATAACAATCACCATGTCCTTTCAGACACAGTGTAATGACTGCAGTAATACCAATCACCATGTCCTTTCAGACACAGTGTAATGACTGCTGTAATAACAATCACCATGTCCTTTCAGACACACAGTGTAATGACTGCAGTAATACCAATCACCATGTCATTCAGACACACAGTATAATGACTGCAGTAATAACAAACACTTTGTCATTTCGGACACACAGTGTAATGACTGCAGTAATACCAATCACCATGTTCTTTCAGCACACAGTGTAATGACTGCAGTAATACCAATCACCATGTCCTCTGAGACACAGAGTGTAATGACTGCAGTAATAACAATCACATGTCCTTTCAGACAAAGTGTAATGACTGAAGTAATAACAATCACCATGTCCTTTCAGACACATAGTATAATGACTGCAGTCATCACAATCACCATGTCATTTCAGACACACAGTGTAATGACTGCTGTAATAACAATCACCATGTCCTTTCAGACACACAGTATAATGACTGCAGTAATAACAATCACCATGTCATTTCAGACACAGTGTAATGACTGCAGTAATAACAATCACCATGTCATTCAGACACAATGTAATGACTGCAGTAATAACAATCACCATGTCATTTCAGACACACAGTGTAATGACTGCAGTTATAACAATCACCATGTCATTTTCAGACACACAGTGTAATGACTGCTGTAATATCAATCACCATGTCCTTTCAGACACAGTGTAATGACTGCAGTAATACCAATCACCATGTCATTTCAGACACAGTGTAATGACTGCAGTAATAACAAACACCATGTCATTTCGGACACAGTGTAATGACTGCAGTAATACCAATCACCATGTTCTTTCAGGCACACAGTGTAATGACTGCAGTAATACCAATCACCATGTCCTTTCAGACACAGTGTAATGACTGCAGTAATACCAATCACCATGTCCTTTCAGACACAGTGTAATGGCTGCAGTAATAACAATCACCATGTCCTTAGTTTCAGACACACAGTGTAATGACTGCAGTAATAACAATCACCATGTCCTTTGAGACACACAATGTAATGACTGCAGTAATAACAATCACCATGTCCTTTGAGACACACAATGTAATGACTGCAGTAATAACAATCACCATGTCCTTTCAGACACAGTGTAATGACTGCAGTAATACCAATCACCATGTCCTTTCAGGCACACAGTGTAATGACTGCTGTAATAACAATCACCATGTCCTTTCAGACACACAGTGTAATGACTGCTGTAATAACAATCACCATGTCCTTTCAAACACACAGTGTAATGACTGCAGTAATAACAATCACCATGTCCTTTCAGACACACAGTGTAATGACTGCTTTAATAACAATCACCATGTCCTTTCAGACACACAGTGTAATGACTGCAGTAATACCAATCACCATGTCATTTCAGACACACAGTGTAATGACTGACAATGGTGACAATAATAATAAACTCTCTATCATTTGAGACTCAAAATGTAATGACTGTTGGTGACAACAATCACCATATAATTTCAACACAAAATGTGATGAATTTCAATAAGAATAATCACAATATAATTTCAGACATGATTTCACAATCACCACATAATTAGAGACACAAAATATAATGATTTTCAGTGACGGCAATAAGCATGTATATTTCATAAACACACTGTAATGGATGTTACTGCTGATAACAATCATCTACAAATTCAGACACAAAATATAACTGTCCATGATAACAGTCACTATATTACTTCAGACATAAATGTAATGATTACCAATGATAACAGTTACCATATCACTTCTGACATAAATGCAATGATTGTCACCACACAATTTCAGACACAATTAGTATGATTGTGAAAACATTCATCATATAACTTTGGACGCAGAAAGTAAGAATTGACATTAATAACAATCACACATCATTTCAGACACAAAATATGATTGTCATGACAACAATCTCCATAGAATTTCTGACGCAAAATATGGTTACAGTCAACGATCGTATCTGTCGTAACTTAAGGCACAAAATGAGGTGACAGTGTATCATCTCATCAAATTAAAAAACTTAGATTAGAACACACCTTAGCTTAAGAAAACTAAACAGGATGTTGACAAAATCTATAGAGCAAATTGTCTAGAACAAAGTGTTTATAGAACAAAGTGTCTACAGGAAAAAGTGTCCAGGTTTGTCATTTGATTTCTGGCTTAAAACAGCATTGCACCCCCCCCCCCCCCCCCAAAAAAAAAAAAATGCCAGGAGTCCTGGTATGGACAAAATTTGCAAGATAAACTCAGGGCAACTTCTGTCTTTCTATTGTCACAAGCATGGCGATGGAGCCCATGCATCAGAGCCAATGCCCTTAACAGAACTTGGTGAGGATTAATGGTGTAAAGACTACACATTCCAGTAGAACCAGTCTAGGTACAAAGACTCTCTCTTCACAAAGACCCCCAATTCTGGATAGATGATCTATCTTGCTCCGTGACACTACTTCTGACTGGTGCAGAATGATCTTCTTGATCCACTGTGAAAACCATTCTGTTTTTGGCTAAAGTGGTAATAACAACTGCTGACATCAGTCTCTTAGTCCTATTCTGTTTTTGCTGGAAACTTCTCTGATTTTGAACTTATGCTGTCACTTTGACCATGTTTGTTTCTTTCTTTCTTTCTTTTCTTTTTTTTTTTTTTTTTTTTGCCGAGAGTGATCTCTATTTTTGGAAATCAATGAAAAAAAAAAAATTCAATTTTTCATTGGTATGCAAAAAAGCATTTGACCCTTGCGAGGGGATAGTCTGGATTGTTTTTTTTTTCCCAATGCTGATGCCACTCACTCCCACTTTATGAACAGGCATGGTACTGAAGGAAAATCATTTATCCCTGAAAATGTTAGGGGTCCAGGGGCGGTGCCCCCTGGCGGGGTCAAGGGGCAGAGCCCCTTGTGGGGGTCAGGGGGCAGCGCCCCCTGAAGCTGAAAGTTTTTCAGCAATTCTAGCCTGTAAAAAAGCCTCTCCTTGAACTAATTTCAGTTCTTCATACTAAGCAATTTCTGCCACAAAATAAGCTCTCCTAGAATCACTTTATCAGTCATTCCTTCAACCCAAAGGAGGTTTTAAACCCAAGTAGTCACATAGCAAAAATGAGTACATATCTACATTGCTTTAGGTGGCATACATTAAGTCAAATTGTAAACGTTTTACTTACTATGTCAGTGAAGCACACACACAGTGTACACAGAGGAGACCCCTCATTTTGCACAACTTTGGTCATCATGTCCAGCACCACCAACACAGCATAGCACAGCACAGCAAAGTAGTGGTCTATTTCATGTTTTGAGTTCCAGTTTTGTTTACTATGTTCAATTCTTTTATGATCCGTCTCCTCTACATTAGTTACTCCTTTTACTTTTTACATCTATCTGAATACAGTACAAAATGAGTTTAAGTTTTGTGTCTCTTTTAACGTACAAATTTTAAGTTATGTGTCTCTTCAGTGCAAGCAATGTAAATGAGATGAAGACTACTTTTTGCCTGATTTCTCAGCCATCTGCTTCACGAGCAGAGCCTACTTTTTGTAATGTCCAAACCTCATTCTCTTTGCCTCCTGTCTGTAATGTTCAATGGCTTTTCTCTTTGAAGCCAGCCAAATGTGTTCCTTCTGGAACAGTTCAAACTTTTTCTTTCTTTCTTCTTTTTCTTTTTCCAAAATGTGGTGGTAAGTCTATCAACTGTTCCAAGCACGACGAAAACGTTTCATTTTCGTGGCTCCTGTTCAGCCAATCCCATCGCCATTTGTTTGCCACACCAGCATCAATATCTCCTGTCGCAGAATTTCGCGGAACTATGTCTGTACGCTTTGGCATTTTTATTTTTTCCTTCTTTTTCTTTAATCTTGTTCAAATTCGATCACGTCGACCCAGAGCGGAAAGCAGTGGCGAATGTCACGAAAGCGCATGCGCGGAAGTAGTCCTGCTCAATGCTACTTCTCGCGAGACGAAGGCTTGAAGTGAATGACCTGAAACGAACTAAGTGGGCTGGTCTCGTCGGGCACAGCTCGTGTTTTTTTTTTTTTTCTTGTGTTTTTTTTTTTTTTTTTTGCTTTTCGCGGATTTCCGCGAATTCAATTCGCGGACATGTACCATGCCTGATGAAAAGTTCTGAGACGTTTAACATTTTGTGACGTGTCAGGCTGCCTCCTTGTAAAGATCTCTCGAGATATGCCTATCCCAAAGTCACCCTATCAAAATGTAAATATCAGGAAAAACTGCAGTTTTCAAATTCTTCAATGAGCCAATATGATTCTGTGTTGATGTACATGTACGCATGTTATCTTCTTACCAATGTGATTCTGTGCTGATGTACATGTATGCATATTATCTTCTTACCAGTGTGATTCTGTGCTGATGTACATGTATGCATGTTATCTTCTTACCAATGTGATTCTGTGCTGATGTACATGTATGCTTATTATCTTCTTACCAGTGTGATTCTGTGCTGATGTACATGTATGCGTATCATCTACTTAGCAATGTGATTCTGTATTGATGCACATGTATGCATGTTATCTTCTTGCCAATGTGATTCTGTGCTGATGTACATGTACGCATGTTATCTTCTTACCAATGTGATTCTGTGCTGATGTACATGTATGCTTATTATCTTCTTACCAGTGTGATTCTGTGCTGATGTACATGTATGCGTATCATCTACTTAGCAATGTGATTCTGTATTGATGCACATGTACGCATGTTATCTTCTTGCCAATGTGATTCTGTGCTGATGTACATGTATGCATATTATCTTCTTACCAATGTGATTCTGTGCTGATGTACATGTATGCATATTATCTTCTTACCAGTGTGATTCTGTGCTGATGTACATGTATGCATATTATCTTCTTACCAATGTGATTCTGTGCTGATGTACATGTATGCATATTATCTTCTTACCAATGTGATTCTGTGCTGATGTACACGTATGCGCATTATCTACTTAGCAATGTGATTCTGTATTGATGCACATGTACGCATGTTATCTTCTTACCAATGTGATTCTGTGCTGACGTACATGTATGCATGTTTGCACACTAACAGTAGTCACATCATCAGGACCACCATGACTGGTGGACAATGCTGTTCAGTCACAGTGCAGTGTGCAGACTGTACAAAACCTAAAATGTTCCCCTTTCTGTCCTTGTTGTCACTGTAGCTACTGTTCATCATGCTATTTCCTGAAGGTCTGATGCTCTTGATCTCTCCACCCCCCCCCCCCCCCCCCCCCCCCTTTTCACTTTTTTTGCTTTTTTTTCTTTGGAGATGGGATTCACAGTCTGTCCTCTTCATCTCACACACACACAGAGTCAGTGGCAAAGGTAATGAAGAGGGTGCTACCTTGGTGCCCAGCACCATAATTTTGGAACCATGGCGGAGGCCAAATGATGACAGGCTTTGGTTCGGGTCTCCATTCTGTGTAAGCGATTTGCCTGCAAACACAAATCACATACCAATGTGATTAAACAATCCGGGTCTCCATTCTGTGTAAGCGATTTGCCTGCAAATACAAATCACATACCAATGTGATGAAACAATCAAACAATGACTCCCACATATGCACTAACTGATTTTCTCACCAAGTGAAGGTTTAGATAAAGGTGTGTTAACAGTACATCAAAATCAGAATTAAGTTTTAAAAGAATCGTTTGACAGTTTACAGTAAAAAATGGCAAACAGGTTTACAAGCAAACACACTCACCAACACATACATACACATGGTAGTGCCTGTTCTGATCCCACGTACACAGGACAACACTTACTAAACCCTCTACTGATGACAGTTGTGTAGTCGCAGAACCAGCATGAACATGCACTACATCCGTTCAGAGACAGTCACTATCAACTAGTCGATACAAGCAACTTTGGCATAAACTCACCATGGCATGAATAGGAATTGAAACAGAGGTCTCCATGAGAGTATGACATGAAGAGCCTCAGAATCTGAGACATAAATTATGCCAATCAATGAAGATGAGAATGATGATGATGATGGCATAGGGTTCCATTCCAGTCTGACACTGCATGACAGGGCCGTACTTTTCACTTAGTTTTATCATGTATCCCAGTATCAACCAGGTGTGTGAGATGCAGAAACTTGTAGTGTTGGTCGGAAAATTTAAGCAACACTGATGCATCCATTGAGTGGATGAAACTTGACACTGTGGTCCCAGTTTCCCAGCTGAGCCCACGGCAAACTGAACTCTAGATATGAGCCAGTCACGGACCAAAAATCCCACAAATATAAATGGCTTTGAAAGTTTGATGAAAAATTCAGGACCTCCCATCTGGAATCTGGAAAGCTATACCCACTGCGCCACAGCAGCTAGTAGTACATAAACATTTTTGTCTACATTTTTTTTCATATTTTTTTTTCTAAAAAATTAGATTCATCAAACTGACCACATCTATAGTATCACTGAAACCAGGTCTGCTTTACCCAAAATACTATTAATCTATAACTCGTTTATGAGAAATTTTAAGATAACTCAGAACAGGATGGCCACAGCACAAGTCAATTTATATATAAACTATTAAATGAGTATAGTGTGAATCCTTAGACAAGTCCGATCACCTTTATAGTCAGGACCATGTTTCCTTTCCCTTGAACAACTTTGTTTAGAACATTCAAAGGTTACTGTTACTCACTGCTTTGGAAACTGAAGATTTCACATCAAATCAAAATACAGTCAAGTGCTGATGCTTTGGCTGAAGTTGATAGCATGAATCATAGATAATTCAACTATGAATTAAATACATTTTACAGAGCTTGCTCTTGATAGTTAGAATGATAATGAGCCTACCAATAATGATTTTGCCTTCAAGACACTGTTGAAGAATGGTGAAAGTATTTTCAAAAATCATATGTTTACACATACGGTACTTCTTTGTCCTAAAAACCAGAAAATGAGGTTGTTTACAATATCATTCCCCTTTTACAACAGCTACCTTAAAGTTACAATAAAAACTAACATCTAAAGTTTTGCCCATAACATAAATAAAATAAACAGAGGTGCCAACCCCCTTCAAGACTTGACAGTACAATTCTAAAAATCTGTTAGTAAGATTTTGAATTCGTCAGTAAGATACAGGAAGAAACTTGTCCTATGGCTATCTGCTCGACAAGACTAATTGAAATATATGGACAGAAAACTATAGCAAAACGAAACAAATGGGGAGATTTACCAATATATGCAGTTTCAAAAATAGCGCAGTGGGATGGAGAGAGAAACCTGCTTTGACCTAGAAATCGAGCACGATAGGCCTTTCGTTGGGTGCAGTGGAGAGAGAAATAAGCGTTTAGCCTTGCGCTATGCGAGAGAGCGCTGAGGAGAGAACGCGAGCTTGGCCTTACGTTAGTTTCACGAGCGGACGATCTGGTCACTTTTGTCACCGTAAGATAAATTAAGTGACCGTAAGAACGTAAGATATTAAATCTGCTGTAAGAAAATACGGCGAAACCGTAAGGGTTGGCACCTCTGAATAAAATAACTTTGGACACCTACTGTAGTATGATTTTGTGTTTTCTTCAAGGCAGCTCACACCAAACAGTCAAGTTGGTTAAAGCCACAGAGTCAGACATGGTCAATTTGCTTGGTCCTTGGCAAGCATGCTACATGACAAATGGGCAGCCCCCTAACTACACACAATACCCCAGGAGAAGAGAACTTTGCGAAACATCACCTTTGAAGATAAGTTTCTGGCGTTCCGGTGGAATCCCTGTCAGCTCCTGGGCGGCAGCAGTCAAGTGGCGGACGGCAAGCACATTGTTTTCATCCTCCTCCGATGGTGCCACTGTGATGAAATGGTTCTTGGCTCCTGACAAGCAAGACTAACTCCGTAATTTCCAGTAAAATAAAATCAAGACATGGCAACTGGACTTTCTTCATACTTACCTGTCCAAACAAATGCCTTACCTCCACTAAGTGTGGAACATGCTATACATCAGGAACCTCTTAAAAAAAAGAAGAAAAAGAATGGGGAGCTAACTCTGCCTTAAACCACCAAGAATACAGGAGTCGTCTCCCCTTGTGAACATGTAATCAACTCACACCTCTGGCCAGAATTCAGTTTTCTACTTTTCCTCGGCATGGAAACATGCGTTCTGTCTTGTCTTGAGCTCTCTACCATAGTAAGGTTGCTTATGGCCCAGCCAACCGCAAAGGGCCATACCAGGGCTGTCACCATGTCGAAGTCAACTTACAAGTAAAACAACAACAACAACAACAAAACTTGTTCATCCAATCCTGTAAAAATACACTTTCTAAGAATACACTGAAAATTTTGTTCATAATGTTTCTTCTGTAAAATCTTAGATCAGATGCAAAATGTTGATCTCTTTCAGAAATTCAAAGGTCACATCAAGTGGGACATCTCTGAACAAGGTTTTCATGGAGTCTGCTGTAAACATTTAATGTTTGTCTCAGATCATTAAAGTCCCAACACTCTAAAAGAATATGTTTCACTGTGAGTGGTACATGACATGGAAAGCACCATGGATTCACATAAGCATTCTTTTGACTCAGCTTTCCCTTCTCAAGAAGAGAGTCCTACTATTCAAGCTGAAAATTCAAAGGAGCTGTTATGGCCAGCCTCTGCTCTTCAGTCGCAGCCATTACTTTATCACCAGTTTCCAGAAACTGCAACTCCTGTCGAAGACTGCTTTTATCCCTTGACAAGCATGACCTATATTTTTCGTCCCAGCAGTTTCCTTTCACCTCTTGCAGCTTGTACAAGTGTCAGCCAGCTTCTACTGGGGCTCGGTGTTTGGCCATCAGTCCGACAGTCCGCTAGTTTTGGCTCAAGTTGTTAAAGACACTCCTTGCTTCATAGTTCAACATCGGTCCCTGGTTCAGTAGACACTGGCCAGTACCTCCCTCAGAGCACGCTCTACGATCCCTACTTCCGAAAAAGATATTTTGGGAGGGTGACTGGCTTCCCAATGACAACCATGTAGGCCTTAGAGGAGTTTGCCACCATGGAGTGACACTGGCTTGGAGAGTAGCCCACAAGGCGCAGCTCCAAGGGGGATTACTGGTGCGATTGGCGCACCCTGGGCATTGCAAACAGGAAGGACAGGTTGTGCTCTGACCACTTGAACAGAGGTATGATGAGTATGGATGCGAGCAAACAGGAGTCTGGCGATCGAAAGGAGGTTGACTATGATGCTGACTTTTAATAGTTTTATGACGATGAATATGATAATGTTTCTCCTAGCTCAGAATTCCCTTTAGCTGGGTCGGCAGTTAGCAATGCTTGGTCAATGAGCTTGTTATCCAACATCTACTTTGTTCCTGGTATGGGTGATTCTGATTCATTACTTCTCTCTTCCATCAGTTTCGTGACGCTTTCAATAACATTCTCATTAACTCCCATTTTGCTCACTCTGGTTTTCCTCAGCTTAAGGCCAGCTACGTTGAACATACCCTGATTGTCAAGGACTTCATACACAATTTATGATCTGTTTTGACTAGTATTCTTGCAAATTTTTCATATTTTGATTCATCAGTGCCCTTGTCCCACTAGTTCAAGTTTATCCCTATTTTATTCAATGTCGATGAATAAAATATGAAAAAGAACTTGTCAAAATCTGGAGTAAAATCTGCATACATGTGAACTGATCCCGCTTCAGCAGCTTGTTGCCAAAAGCAATTGCTGACATTCAGTTTTGTCCATTTGTGGCATGATGATACGTCCCTGACCTTTCTAGCCAAAACGAAAACCACTAAGCCTGAAGAGCAGCCTCTGACTATTACCGTTTTTGCCTCCGCTCGCCCCTTCGTCGTCCTGTCCCAGGCGCAGATGTTCGAAGGTGGAGCAGGTTAACTGTCCTGCCAGAGCACTGAAAGTCTGAGCTACAGAGGATAACCAGCTGTGACTTGCAGTTGCACCTATGGCGAGGCAGGCTGGGAGCTGCAGTGACAAGTTCTTTGCTAAGACAGGTCATCCATCAGGTTTACTTCTATGGCCAGAAACCTCTTCCCCCAGAGAGGATGTATCAGGGCACATGAAATTCAGGCTCTTTCCGCCAGCAGTACCTTCTGTTGGAACATGGCTGTCCTATCTCCTATCTCTTATCTCCTATGCTGAATTAGACTCCCCTAGACTAAGCCAGTGTCCTGAATGGGGCTTACCCTTAGTACTGGAGTATCAGTCCTCAGGAGACTTCCAGCCAATCGCCAAATGCTCTGTTAGGAACCTCACCCTTAAGACCTGTTTTTTTTTTAATCACCATGGCTAAACACCACTAAACAGGTCTGTGTTCTGTGACATGACCTCTTGCTGTCAATGTTTTGATCACTGAAGGGGGCAAGAAGGGGACAAAATAAGGCGGAAGGTATGCAGAAGGAATCTGTTAATCAATTATGTAAATCTCCTGAACAGTCTTCCTTCTGAATTTTACACTTTTTCTAATTTCACCTGTCCTATTGCCCATTTGTGTTTAACATCTTACATGAGAAGCTGCAAGCATAAACAGCCATTTAAATCAATACCTGTTATAAATAGATCTATTCTACAGATTTATATCCAGATACTATAGATATGAAGCCAAGATTTTCCAATGGTGCAGAATAATTTTGGATCCCACAATTTTCAATGATGCAGATTATTTTGGATCCCAAACAGAATGCACCACAGCACAGGAAATACACACACACACACACACCACCCACATACACACACACACACACACACACACACACACACACACACACACAGTGACACACATGCACCCACACTCTTTCTCTCTCCCTCTTTTTCTCTCTCTCTCTCTACAAACACATGCATGTGCATGCATACACACACACACACACACACACACACACACACACACACACACACACACACACACACACACACATACACCCCATGTCTTTTCTGACACTTATTACCAAACTTAAGTATACATGTATTGTTGGGTCTAAATACTGCAAACATTGTTAAGCCAGTAAACTGACAGGGGTAACAACTTATTGTTATTCCACTAATCAAAGACCATAAGAAACAATGGCAACTTTGTGCAGTTTAGCAATCACAATTCAAAAAGCTTCTCCATTCAAATGACGTAAGATGAGAGTTATCATGTTTTATACTTACAGTACATGAAAATGGCCTGCATCAAGCTGAAGCCAGACACACTGTAAATTTGGGTAGCAAAGTTCTCAGGAGGTTTACTGCACTGATCTAGGATTTAACCCATCAGTTGGCTGTCAGTAGGTTGTATCAGCTTGTACCGAAATTCTTTTCTATTGCCATTATCAAACTATCATGCACCAGCAGTTTTAGTAGGCTAGCTGAACTACTGGTATTACCAACTTGGTACACATACTGTATACACCACTATTCACCTACTGTTGATTCCACTTGAATGGGAACAACATGACAAACACAATGTGTAAAAAAAATAAGGTTATGGTTAGTTATACTGTTCAGCTACTATTGATTTCACTTACGGGAACAACATGACTAATACAATCATGATATGCCTGAGGAGGTAGATTGTAAAGTAAAAATCTTTGCAGACGACACCAAGGCTTACTCTGCCATCCGAAATATTGAAGACAGAGATCATTTACAATTGTGTATACACAATCTAGTGAAATGGACAAATACTTGGCTATTGCAGTTTAATAGCGAGAAATGCAAAGTTCTCCACCTTGGAAAGAATAATCCACACTATCAATACACAATACTGGAAAATGGGGTCAATAGAACACTGGAAAGTACTATTGCTGAGAAGGATTTAGGTGTCACCATGGACCCAGATTTGAACTTTGAGACTCATATAAACAACATTGTGAAAAAAGGTAATCAAATGGCTGGTCTTCTTGTGAGGACTATTACAAATAAATCTCCTGAAATTATGATTCCATTGTTCAAAGCTCTAGTTAGACCAATTATTGAATATGGAAACTCAGTATGGTGCCCCTATCTTAAAAAACATATAAATATGATTGAAGGTGTTCAACGAAGATTTACCAAGTGTATAACTAGAACGAGTACTCGTGATCTTAGTTATGAGGAGCGCCTAACTCTGTTTAGGTTGCCTAGCCTAGAATTCAGAAGACTAAGAGGTGATCTCATTGAAGTATACAAAATTAGCCTATGCACAATATTTATGATCCTTGCACCACCTCTTCCTTGTTCACTATGGCTAACTATGAAAAGACTCGAGGACATAACTTCAAAATAACCAAAACTAATTTTGCAACTAACCAGTTTCGCAAATTTTTTACTAACCGTATCATTAATCTGTGGAATAACCTTTCCGATGACACTATCAACGCGCCATCAGTAAACGCATTTAAAAATCAAATTGACAAAAAGTTTAAAGACCAGGTATTTTCCACTGAGTCGGATCTTTATTAAGATGATGATAAATGTAGTATACACTATGCCTGACTTAAGCCATTGGGACTTTCACGAGAAAGTGATCCAAAAGCACATATACGGATACTGATTATGAGGGCAAAAGGCTATTAGCCTATAGCCATACATTTCTGTGATTCTGATTCTGTGATGACAATGTGTAAAAACACAGAAGGTTACGGTTAGTTACACTGTTCAGCTACTGTTGATTTCACTTATATGGGAATAACATGACTAACACATTGTGTAAAAACAAATAAGGAATTGTGTTTTTCTACTTTCTCAGTTTCTGTACTTTTTTTTTTCAACACTCCATTATAAGCATTTATTTTCCGATTGTGCTTTCCTGTTTTCTGTTTTTTTTTTGTTTTTTTTTTTTTTTTGATGCAGCAGCTGCCATAGAAACGAGACAGTCTACCTCTGACTTCCAAGTTATTATAAACTACACACTCTTCATCTGATCTCGGAAATCATTGTGGAATACGTCGGAAAGGTTTAAAAAGAAATCTAAAATTGATAGACACGTGTTGCTCAGCTCGATTTCATTTGTTCCAACGTTCACGAAGGTGTCACATTATGAGCACCGAAAGACCAGCTGACCACACACATGAGATGAAGGATTGGGTAAGCTGTTGTGTGAAGTAATTCTGACGTTGTGCACTTTTGTGTGAGCATACATTAAGCCACTATGAACATCGTCATGAGGATCATCAAAACATGAAAGATGATGACCACTTGCGGGTAGCAAGGCAAAATTACCCCAAACAGTCGTTGGATTCGGTTCTAGACTACAAAAATTGGAATTTAATTCACCGGCTACGTCAATAATGGTCACTACTTCAACTTCGGATATGTCTGGAATGCATGGAAGGTTTGCACTCACCATGAACGATATGAAGTTTCAACGCTCCCTCACTACCGGCGGCCATGCTGCAAGGGAAATAACTTCGAACAACTTCCGCTGTTTCCGGAAATAACAGGGACGGGGACGAGGGGTCACGTGCAAGATTGTGCAACCCTTTCCCCCAAATCAGGAAAGACCATACCTGCATTGACGAGAAAAAATATTTGTCATCAACTGATAAGATGAAACTTAACAATGCTGAGGTCATACTAGAAAACTATATGCCATCATTTGATACAATGAAACTTCACAATGCTGCGGCCATACCAAAAACAGAATATAGTATCTCAAAAGACAGTAAATGAATCACTAACCGTGGTTTTCTATCCGTATGGCCATGTCACAACATCCTGAAACAGTCCATCTGGGAGCTGTTGAATGATGGAGACGGAGGGGAGACAGGACACACACACACACACACGCACCCACGCACGCACACACACACACACACACACACACACACAACACACACACACACCACACACACACACACACACAAAACCGATGGACAGAAAAACGTTGCACAGTGGACAAGGAAACCATTTTATCCACGCTTTGGAACACAGCCAGAGAACTGGAGGAACCTGGAGAACTGTTCGTCAGCGTGGCGTCCACTACTATCACTTCTGCTGCTGCTGCTGCTGCTGTTGCTGACACTACTGCTGCTGCTGCTGCTGCTACTACTACTACTACTACTACTTCTACTATTAGTGCTGGTGCTGCTGCTGCTACTGACTACTACTGCTGCTACTACTGCTGCTGTTTCTGCTGCTGCTACTGACACTACTACTACTGCTGCTGCTGCTGTTACTACTACTACTACTACTACTACTACTACTACTACTACTACTACTACTACTCTGCTACCACTACTACCACCACCTTCCCACGTGAAAGGATATCTGAACTGGCCACTTTTGGTCAAAGGTAAAGGTGGGTCAATCGAGAACGAGAGGACATCTGGAACTGGACGTGCTATCCTGGGTCCCTGTGGACGCGTTTCGACCTCTTAGGTCTTCTTCAGGCAAGACACAAACAAATAGGACAACGAAAATGAACGAGTTATCACTTAGCTTTGATCTCTTCAGCGCAAGGTAGGCGTTCATTTTCATTGTCCTCTTTGTGTCTTGCCTGAAGAAGGCCTAAGAGGTCGAAACGCGTCGTGTTTTGTCTTGTGACTCGTTTCTTCACTTTTCTCTTGGCGGTTTGCTAACATTTATTTAAGATTAGCTCCGATGTGTTGTTGTTTTTATGTGCAAACACAATCGATATGACCCCTCCTTCTCGCCCCCCCCCCCCCCCCCCCCCCCCCCCCATTCTCCGTCTGCGCTGTCGCCTGTTAGTCTGTCTGAATCCCAGTGGTCACTTTGCCCTGACAACAGGTCAGCAACACTGAGTCCACAAGTCGTGCATGTGTCCACTGCCCTTACTGACGTCTTGTCTTAAATTATTGACTCTAAACGAACCACCGTAGAGCAGCGGTTAATGTCGCAGATTCCCGGCTGGGAGGTTGGGTTCAATTCCCATCAGAATCATTCATATCCGTGAGAGTTTTCGGTCTATTGTCGGCTTCTGCTCAGAGCTGAGTTTGCTATGGTCTCCGTTGGGAAGACTGGAACCACCCAGTCGAGTTTCATCCACTTAATGGGTACGTCTCTGACAGTGTCGCTCCAATTTCTTGACCACCACAGCAGGTGTCTGTATCTCTCGCGCCTGGCTGACACCGAGATATGTCATGAAAGTAATCGTAGAGTACAGCCCTGTCATACAGTCTTAGACCGGAATGGAATTCCAGTAGCATCATCTACAGCCCCTCATTCTTATCGCTCAGCATAAAAAGTTTCAAGATTTGAGGTCCTTTGTGTTTTACTCTCATGGTGACCTCAGTTTCGATGTCCTCTCCACGTCTATGTCCTTGGGAAGTTCATGTCGAGGTCGCCAGTATCGGCAGGTTCATGGGGGCTGTCGTTGGACGGAGGTTGTGGCGCTTTCCCGAAGGGGAGGCTAACTCATGCTGGCTCTGCGACTAGCCATTATTGTCGTCTGTAAGGGAGGTTGTAGCTGGAGCCCTGCGTATGTTTGATCAGAACCGGCACCACTGAACACGATTGAAGTCATTCGGCAGCAGTGCAGTGTCTCCTCTGGTGGGTTGCCTCATGACGACTTAACAATGGCTCTCCCAGTGCATTGCTGGTGTCGGGGCTGCGGCGAGACCAACCTGGATGTGGCTGTGGACGGCGGCCGGAAAGCGCGGCGCGGGGGCAGTGCCACTAGACAGCCACAGGATAAGAGAGAGAGAGAGAGAGAGAGAGAGAGAGAGAGGAGAGAGAGAGAGAGAGAAGAGAGAGAGAGAGAGAGAAAGAGAGAGAGAGAGAGAGAGAGAGAGAGAGAGAGAGAGAGAGAGAGAGAGAGGTGTCTAATCCAGGGGCAAACTCTTTTTCACGCGGAAAAAAATATTTTAACAGATGCAGGTCATTTCCATATATTCAGATAGTTCCACTACCTTTTGACCACTGCTGTCGCCCAGTGCTCTGGCCTGCTGCGCCCTCTGTACCCATGACCACTACCTCTTGACCACTGCTGTCGCCCAGTGCTCCGGCCTGCTGCACCCTCTGTACCCATGTCCACTACCTCTTGACCACTGCTGTAGGTCAGTGCTCTGGCCTGCTGCGCCCTCTGTACCCATGACCACTACCTCTTGACCACTGCTGTCGCCCAGTGCTCCGGCCTGCTGCCCCCTCTGTACCCATGTCCACTACCTCTTGACCACTGTTGTCGCCCAGTGCTCCGGCCTGCTGCGCCCTCTGTACCCATGACCACTACCTCTTGACCACTGTTGTCGCCCAGTGCTGTTGCCTGCTGTACCCTCTGTACCCATGTCGTGACCAACCCTGCAGACGTCTGCGCCTCTCGGGCCGATGATAAACGATGAAGGGAAGCGTGGACTACGATGAAGGGAAGCGTGGACTACGATGAAGGGAAGCGTGGACTACGATGAAGGGAAGCGTGGACTACGATGAAGGGAAGCGTGGACTACGATGAAGGGAAGCGTGGACTACAGTTCTGTCCTGTAGTCTGAGGTCAGACTGGAACCTCTTAGCACCATCATCTTCATCGTCCTCATCGTCATCGATCATTATCAAAACTTGCGTCAGATTCCGTGGCCCTTCATGCCCTGCCCTCATGGTGACCTCAGCTTTGATGTCCTCTTCACGTCTACACTCTCAGTGAGATTATCATTATTATTTTAATTATCATTATTATTTATTATTATTATTTTATTATTATTATTATTATTATTGTTATTATTATTATCGTTATTATTGTAATTATTACCATTTATTGTTATTAAGAACATTCATAGCCTAATCAATCGAACGCCGTAAGTGTCTACAATAAACAAGAGCACACATCAAACTGTTAGCCGAAGAAATCAGACAATACGCGATATACAAAAAACGCACCCCGCAGTCACAAACTCGCTCGACACCCACACGTACTACCATCCAGCGTCGCCCTATCACAATGACTGTCCACCCATCACCCACCCATCATACAACAACAACCCCACATTCTATAAAATGAATAAACACATAATGGCTACCAGACTAAACACAGGCAACCAAACACATAGAATACTCGCGTATGTATCAATCAGATGACAAAAGAAAAAAAAAAGGAGTTTTTCAAGTTTGATTTTTGAAAAAGGCCAGAGAGGCAGAATGTCTGAGTTGATGTGAGAGATTGTTCCAGACAAAAACGGGCCTGATAGTCTGAGAGCTGACCAAAAGTTTGAATACAAAGAAAGGGAGTGTGGAAAAGACGATATCAGAAAAACGAAGTTTGTATTGAAGTCGTCGACATTGCAGGTTCACAGGTACTATCGTTGAAGGGGCATGATAGCGCCCTCTGGAGGGGACGCTTACAGCTAGGTCCGCGATTGAGCAATTATTGTTGCCAACAGGAGACTTCATAGATGGTGTCCTGTGTATTTTGGATCAGAACAGGCGCCAGTGAAAACAACACCAAAGAGACTCAGCAGCAGTGCAGTGTCTCCTCTGGTAGGTTTCCTCAAAGCGGCCTCATATCAATCGCTGCTTGTGGACTGTGGCACTGGGGCTACGACTGAACATTCCTGGATGTGGTTGTGATTCAGGGAGCCAGAGTGAATACCGTGGAAGTAATGTCACTGATGGAGGGGGGGGGGGGGGGGGGGGGGGGGGGGGGGGGGGCACAAAAGACGAGACCTCCCACTCCTCCAATCCCCGAAAACTGTTTAGGAGGGAGACGTAAACACAATATTAAGCCCAGCCTCGAACACAGCACAGTCTTGACTGTAATTAGTATGAAATAAACACGCTTTTTTATGTATGTAGAGAAACAACGTGACTGAAAGTTCACTTCAAGGTCACTGAATTTTGCGTTGATACATCTGAATCAGTCAATCGATCGATCAGTCAATCAACTGATCGATCAGAAGATCAATCAATAAGTTAACCGATCAATTAATAAGTTAACCACACAATCAGTCGTCCATCATCCATTCATCCACCCAGACAGCCATCCGCCCATCCATCCATTCACTCACTGACCTATCGACCCTCAGGCCACCCATCCAGCATTCAATCTATCCATCCGTCCACAGCCCATCGACCCATCAATCCATCCATCCGTCTGTCCATCCACCCATCCACCAACCCACCAATCTACCCATCCATCCACCTACCCTCCAATCCACCCATCTCTTCACCCATTCATCCACTCACCCACCAACCCTCTAATCCATCCATCCACCCACCCATTCACCCATTTACCCTCCAATCCACCACATCCACCCATTTCCACCCAAATCCACCCATCTATCCCCCATTATCCATCCATCCACCCACCAACCCTCCAATCCACCCATTCACCCATTTACCCTCCAATCCACCATTCACCCATTTACCCTCCAATCCACCCATTCACCCATTTACCCTCCAATCCACCCATTACACCCATTACCCTCCAATCCACCCATCACACCAACCCTCCAATCCACCCATTCACCCATTTACCCTCCAATCCACCCATTCACCATTTACCCTCCAATCCACCCATTCATCCCCATTTATCACCACCATCCACCCAATCCTAATCCACCCATTCACCCATTTACCCTCTAATCCACCCATCACCACCCATTCATCCATCCTCCAATCCACCCATCACCCATACCCTCCAATCCACCCATTCACCCATTTACCCTCCAATCCACCCATTCACCCATTTACCCTCCAATCCACCCAATCATCTATGCATCCCCCCACCGCCCACCCTACAATCCATTCATCCTTCTTCACTTCAATTCACCCATC
Organism: Conus ventricosus; assembly: GCA_018398815.1. Classification (NCBI taxonomy): domain Eukaryota; kingdom Metazoa; phylum Mollusca; class Gastropoda; order Neogastropoda; family Conidae; genus Conus; species Conus ventricosus. The sequence continues at coordinate 49,170,583 of CM031626.1, forward strand.
TATCCACCTATCCATCCTCCAATCTATTAATGTTTCCGTCCAATCATCTTCCTGTCCGGTCCATCCTCCAGTCCATCCATCCATCCTCCAGTCCATCCATCCATCCTCCAGTCGTCCATCCATCCATCCTCCAGTCCATCCATCCATCCTCCAGTCCATCCATCCATCCATCCTCCAGTCCATCCATCCATCCTGTAGTCCATCCATCCATCCTCCAGTCCATCCTCCAGTCCATCCATCCATCCTCCAGTCCATCCATCCATCTACCTGGCCATCTGTTTATCAGTTAAAAGTCATTTGAAAAAAAAAAAAAAAAGAAAAGAAGATTTATGAATAAAGGTATGAATTTCTTGTTCTTTTTTTCTTGTTCCTTCTTTTGTTATGTTAATGTGAATACTTTCAATCCGTGCTCTCCAAGTCTTGTACTGTGAACTTTGTCAATAGGCTTGAAAAGGTTGAATAAACCGAAATATTACACCACTGATGACATTGTATGGTTTGGGACTTTGATGTTACTAAAAATAGAAATGATGAAACCTTTGTAGCACACACACACACACACACACACACACACACACACACACACACAATTTCTTTCTAAATGAAACATGGCATGTTAAACGTGTGATAGTTACTTAGAAATTCATAAATAAGAATCGTTCGCTTATTTTATGACCCCCCTTCTCTCTCTCTCTCTTTTCTCTCTCTCTCTCTCTCTCTCTTGGTTGATCGTGTTTTGAAACCAGTGATGGCTACAACAGAAGAGCATGCTTTTATCATTTTGCAATTCGTGTTTCAGACTTGGGATGTGCCCAGCATCACCGCACCATAGAACCACAAGTGAGGTCATGCTCACAGTATGACGTCACACGCCTCGTGAGGACACAGAGGGATGGTGGAGCGGTGCTTATAAGAGAGAACAGACGGTGAGACCTACGTCTTCCAGACCTTGGGATCCTAAGGACAGTTGTTTTTTTATTTTTTTAGACCAAGAGCAGTCACATGAGAACTTCCAGAATGATTGGCAACACCACCTGACAGCGTGAGAGAGACCTCGTGACGTCAGGAAGCAGAGGATGATGCCAGAAGCCCACCAGCAGGAACTATACGTCATTCAGCCGCGTCATGATCCCCCAGGTTCCCAGACTCAGAACTTTCCCGCTGCCTTGGCCAGTCCAGAGGCGACCAGCAAAGGAGACGCGGCATGTCTTCCTAACCACGACCCTGTCTCTTCCTTTGTCCATTACCCCTTCGGCGCCTCCCCGCCAGGCTTCTCCCAGACGTTCTGGGCCAACGGCAATGTGACGTCACTGGGCTTTGTCGGGGAGAAAGTGTTCAGTAGAGACACGGTCACAACTCGGGTGCCGGCAACTTTGCTTCAGCGGAACGGGGAGTGGTACGCGGGCAGCCCGCCACCCTTCGATTCTCCATTCGTCGGTGTGTCAGTGTTGAATGCGGGCTCTCCGCCACCGGAAGGTATGAACATTCACTACGTTGCGTCCCCTGGGGTAGTGTACGAGACTCAGGGAGCCCCACCCCACGCCTTCCATCCTGAACAACCACTCTCTCCTCACCTGCCCGAGGGCAGGTTGGTGACTGAACGAGGGGAAAGCCTCCCGCTGATCAGGGAGGTGTACTCCGGCGCTGACCTCCCAGCGTCACCCCTGCGTGACATTGTGACCGGTGACGTCATGGGGGAGACGTCATTGATATCCTGACCCCCGTTTCCCGATCCTCTGTCCATCAGTTGGCTGGACGCAGAAACGACTTACGAACAAGGCAGGGCAGGACGCACCCTGACCTAGAGTACAGGCTGAACAGGGGCGCGGCACTCCCCGATATGGCCGGCAAGGAAGACAGGAACGGACTGCAGCCCCACGTGACGGGCCTGCAGGACTTGAGACAGTCGGACCTGAAGGCTCTCCAAGACATGGACTACGACATCGTGGCAGAACCCCGACACCCCCCAGCGTACACCTTCGTGCACAGGTCTTCCGAGCCGGAGTGGGATTCTCTGCTGCTGCAGCGAGAGGAGGAGGGAGAGGGAGAGAAACTGGGCTCCTACGGGGTGGAGAGCACGGGCACGCACGGGTTGGATGAGATTCTACGTGTCTGCGCCGAATACCAGCAAGAAGAGGAAAACTCCACTTTGCACAGGAAGAAGAAGCCTGCTAATTCTGTCCCCTTCCCCGCGCACTCCTTACCCCGGCACTTTCGCCCCCATCCTCCCCCGCCGCAGGGGCAACGCTCAGTTCCTCCCCCTAAGTTCTTGGAGTTAACCCCACCTCAGCCACCCGCTTCCAGAAGTCCGGGTGTGGCCCAACGTTTCTCTGAAAGCATGAGCTACGACAATGACACAGCGTTTTACAGCCACCTGTCACCACTGAGACAAACGGTTTCCGACAAAAGTGACAGAGATCCTCGCAGCTACCCGTCACCACTGAGACAAACAGCAGCTGAGGAAAAGGACAGAGATCCTCATGGCTTCCCGTCATCAATGAGGCAAACCACTTCCGACAACAGTAACCATGCCCATCTTGACTGCCAGTCACCAGTGAGACCAACAGGACCTGACAAAAGTGACATCGCCTCTTATGGCTATCAAC
>CM031626.1:49178188-49193188 GCA_018398815.1 Conus ventricosus
CTCCATTGTTACCCTTACCCACCTGCCCCGGTTAAAAAAAAAAAAAAGATAACACCATTCATTCATTCATCAGGTCAGTCAGGCTGTCGCACTAACGCAGACATGTTCATTAAACATCTGTGTAACCACCGCCACAGGGGAGAGAACTCAGCCAGCGCTTAGATGGCCTGAAGCAGACGAAGTGGAAACTGTTGAAGAAAATGGCGAGACTGAAACTCCACATCTCCGACATTGAAACACGCGAAGATGACGTCATTAGACAGGTAAGTGCCCAGGCAGGCCTGGCGGTTTTGTGTACCGTAAATCATCGTGTCGTGACTGAGCACATTTTGGATTGGCCTTGAAGTACATTAAAGTGCTTTGTAAAATTGTCATAATTAGTTTGTTCTGATTTGCCTTGTCAATTCTCATGATTTAACATGTTTGGTTTTGTATTCCTTTAAATTATAACGCGATTTAGCATATCCTGATTCGAAACACTGCATTTAACACGTTATTATTTAGCATGTTCAGATTTATATCCGTGTAAATTATATGTTTCTGCTTCGGCACGTTGATTTGCATTGTTCGGTATCATGTTGTGATTTGACATAATCTGAATAGCCGCCTACGATAATTATTAGGTTGTTGTGATTTAACATATTTCAATCACCATCACAGTAAATTATCGTGCTGTGATCTGGCATTTCCTGACCAGTCTTGTAAATGATCATGTTGCGATTATATACTCACAACTTGTATGTTAACGACGTTGTGTTCCTTTGTGAGTTATCAAGCTGTTATTTTGCATGATGCGATTAGCATTGAAATTTATTGTGATGTGATTTGACATGTTTTAATTTGGGTCGCTGTAAATCATCATGTCCTGATTGGCAAGATCGAACACCTGGTAAATCATCCCATTGTGATTTTGTAAGAGCTGGTTAGCGTAGGAAATTAGCGCGTTGTGAGTTGGGATGTTCGGAGTTGCCTTGCTATAATATCATCACGTAGTGATTTGGTTTCGCTGTAACTGTAAATAATCGCGCTGCTAGAGCCTGTTACATGCATTACATCTTGTGTCTCGCAGGGTATAACACATCTAGGTACTTCTGTATTTCATATCACAATTCTATATCTTTGTAAGATATGATCGATAATACACCTCTGTTTCTCTATGGGGTATAATACACCTCTGTATCTCTGTAGGATGTAATACAACTCTGTCTCTCTCTGGATATGACACACCTCAGTATTCACGTATATTATGATACAATTTTGTATCTTTGTGAAGTACACTACGCCTTTGTATTTCCGTAGAAAATAACACACCTGTGTATGGCACAGGATATAATACATCGGTGTGTTTCTGTACCGTGCAACACAACTCAGCATCTTTGTGTGAGGTATTACTCACCTATAAGTCTCAATAGTATAACTATGGTACAATAGTATAACTATGGTACAATAGTATAACTATGGTACACAGCTGTATATCTGCAGGGTAGGACACACCCCTGTATGACGTAATACAGTATCCTGTGTGGGATACAACAAACCTTTGTACTGCTGTTGGATGCGTGGCACAACTCTCTATCTCTTTAGAGGCTTGAATAAAAGTTACTCTGTGTTAGGTTTTCTTATGGGAGCAAACGTTACCCCATTTCTTTAGAGTATGTGAACCTCTCTATATATCTCTATTTCTTTAGAGTATTGTGAACCTCTCTATATATCTTTGTAAAGCACACTTTTGTATCTCTAGAGGGCACATTTATGTATTTACGTAGGGTATGATGCATATCTGTATCTCTGTAGGATAGATTACACCTCTGTATCTGTGTGGGGTATAATACTGTAAGAAAAATTAACTCCGATAAAATTATCTCCGTAGTATGTAATACAGTTTTTATTTCTGAAGGATATTATGTATCTCTGTATCTCTAGGGTATAACATACTTCTGCGTTTGTGCAGAGTATTAAACGCGTAAGTGTAATTTCTGAAGAATAATATATCTCTGTAGGTATAATATACTTCTGTATCTTCAACGCACTTTTATGTCTCAGCAGAGTACAACAATGGTCTGTATTAAAGCAGGGTATGGAGCCCTCTGTCTCTCTCAGGAAGTGATACTCCTCAGTACCTTTGTAACGTAAGATACACCTCTGTGCCTTTCTATGGTACAATACCCTTCTGGACATCTGAAGGGTATAGTATCCCTCGCTGTACCTGCACAATACAACACACATCTTTATCTATGGAGGGCACAAATCCTTCTGTATATTTGTATGATACAACCCCCCCCCCTTTCTGTGTTTCTGTAAGACTACATGTCTGCTGTATCTCTGTGGGCTACAACCCCCATCCATTTCTCTGTAAATATGCCATTGTATCCCTGTAAGATTAATATTTTCTGTATCTATGTAGCATGCAAATAACCTTCTGTACCTCTCAGGTTTGAAGACCTTTCTAATTGCCCGCATCTCTCTCTGCACGGCACACACCCCTCTGAATATCTGAATATCACTCTAGCTTTGTAGGGTACAATACCGCTCTGCATGTTTGTTATGTTTATATAGTACAATAACTCTCAGCATGACTGGAGGATATAATATACCTCGGTATTTCTTGTACGGTATAACACACCTTTAATATCTTCATAGGGTACAATGCCCCTCGGTGTATCTGTAAGATGCGATATCCTTCTGTATCTTTGTAGAGTGCAATACACCTCTCTCTCACTATCTATCTCTCTTTATATAGACACACACACACACACACACACACACACACACACACACACACACACACACATATATAAACTAATAAATTCCAAGGATAAGTACCGAGCACCGTTCCAGCAACTTACAGAGCAGCTTGGTGTTGCAGTGACTGCAAGAAATATTGAATTATAAACAAAGCTTGCTCTTATGTCTTAGCTTGAAGAAATAGGGGGAGATACGCATTCATATCTGCAGTGGTAGATGATTCTGCCTAACTAACAGTATGTGCTTGAGTTCACCCACTCTGTGCTTAGGCAGAATCATCTACCACTGCAGATATGAATGCGTATCTCCCCCTATTTCTTCAAGCTAAGACATAAGAGCAAGCTTTGTTTATAATTCAATATATATATATATATATAATATATATATATATATATATATATATATATATATATATATATATATATATAGTTCATTAAATATCTGCATGTCTGCAAGATTTGACGTATCTTTGTGTCTCTCTAGGTATGACTTGCCTTTGCCAAGATGAAAAAGAAAAACACTCGTCATGGTATGATGATGAAGTAAAGTGACGACGAGGAAGACGAGGAAGATGATGAACACAACGACGAGTCTGATGGTGATGACACGACAAAGAAGACGACGCAAACGACCGCCGATCACGATGACGATGACGACGATCATGATGATGATGACAACAACAATATCAATGATGACCACAACGACGACGATGACGAGGACGATGATGATGTCAACGACGATGACGATGATCCTGATGATAATGATGATGACGACGATGATGATGTTGACGACGATGACGATAATGATGATCCAGATGATAAGGATAATGATGTGATAATGATGACGATGACGACGACGCCGATGACGATGAAGGTAATGATGATCCTGATGACAAGGATGATGATGTGATAATGATGAGGATGACGACGATGTCTGAACAGCTGCAGGAGGAGAGACAGGCCGTGGTGGGGGTGAAGGGCAGGAAGGGGAGAGAGGGGGTGCCGGGGAGGAGGGGGACACGTCTCCAACCTCACACCGCCCCTACAGTCTACCCTCCCACCCCCACACTCACCGGGCCCAGGTACGGAGGGACGAGGGAGTGGACGAATGACATCGAGTTGATGAGATGGATGGATGGATGGATAAATAACAGGATGAGTGTGAGAACAGATGTGACAAAATAAGTGGCGAAAGAGAATTCACTGGTGCAGGAGCCCACTGGAGCCGTGGGGACGCTATACAATGATGAACTCTGCACCAGTTGTCTCCCCTGTGAAGGTTGCCTAAGTTGTAACGAAGCTCTTCTCGGTCTATACCGCCATGATGTCTGTCCACCTCTCTCTCTATCTGTCCTGTCTCCTCTTCCCTGTCCACTCAACCATGGTGTCTGTCCACCTCTCTCTCCATCTGCCCTGTCTCTTCCCTGTCCACTCAGCCATGGTGTCTGTCCACCTTTCTGTCTGTCCTGTCCTCTCTTCCCTGTCCACTCAGCCATGGTGTCTGTCCACCTCTCTGTCTGTCCTGTCTCCTCTTTCCTGTCCACTCAGCCATGGTGTCTGTCCACCTCTGTCTGTCCTGTCTCCTCTTCTCTGTCCACTCAGCCATGGTGTCTGTCCACCTCTCTGTCTGTCCTGTCCTCTCTTCCCTGTCCACTCAGCCATGGCGTCTGTCCACCTCTCCCTCCGTCTGCCTTGTTTCTTTTTATGATGGGCTCAGTGGTCAAGCACCTAGTTCCTAAGTTAGACTTAGCGAGTTTGAAACCTGCTGGCATCTCCCCCCCCCCCCCCCCCCCACCCCCTCATAAAAAAGACCATTTGTGCTGAAAGTGATGACGTTCTGCCGGAGTCTGTCAGAGTGGTGTCCCTTCCTCCCATTCTCCCGAGACGGGTCATCCCGGTCTGTAAACGTCACGTGTGTTTGGTGTGTGTGTGGACGGTGACCCTGAGCGTGTGAGTGTCCTGGGTGACTGGATGTGGCTTTGCCCTCCGCCCTCTCTGGTCTGACGGTGCCTCTCTGGTCTGTCCACAGCACCGCCTCCACAAGACCGACTCCCAGCACCAGGACGTGCTGCACAAGGTCAAGGTCACCCTGCGCTCCCTGAGGCGAGAGCGGGTGCAGCTGGTGGAGACCCTGGAGAAGGTGAGGGCTGAAGGGGCCTGGGTCCTGTCCTGTGGTCAGTGCCTCCCCCTGCAAAGGCTACAGAGAGAGAGAGAGAGAGAGAGAGAGAGAGAGAAGAGAGAGAGAGAGAGAGAGAGAGAGAGAGAGATGAACAAACACGTCACTAAAGAAACACAGAAAAGAGAAATGAATGAAACAAAACAACAACAACAACAACAACAAAACACACACACACACAAAAAAACAACAACAACAACAACAACAAAAAGCAAACAAACAACAAAGCCAACCAACCGAACAAACAAACAAACATGACACACCATCAAAGTTTCTGCGATAACCTTTCCCCCCAGGAAAATGGGAGACTAACGGAGGTGACTTTGTCCCCCCCCCCCCCCCCCCCCCAAGGAAAAAGGGAGACTAACGGAGGTGCAGGATAACATCATGGAGTTGTCCCGACTGCTGTCGCCTCTCCCCTCACCAGACGGAGACGATGACGCTGAAGACATTGGTGATGCCAGCCACTCCTCGGTCAGCCCGGGCTCTGAAAGGACGAAAGTGGAGGTCATTCTGTCTGTCTGTCTGTCTGCCTGCCTGCCTGTCTGTCTGTCTGTCTGTCTGCTTGTCTGTCTGTCTGTCTGTCTGTCTGTCTGTCTGTCTGTGTGTGTGTGTGTGTCTCTCTCTCTCTCTCTCTCTCTCTCTCTCTCTCTCTCTCTCTCTCTCTCTGTGTGTGTGTGTGTGTGTGTGTGTGTGTGTGTGTGTGTGTGTGAGAGAGAGAGAGAGAGAGAGAGAGAGAGAGAGAGAGAGAGAGAGAGAGAGAGAGAGAGAGAGAGAGATCTAGCTATAAAGTGAATGAGACTTCTTGGGTCTCCTATCAATATACCCTGCTCATAAAACCGTCAGCAAGGCTTTAAAAGGTAATTTTTTAAAAGCAATTCTGGCATTAAAAAAAGATATTACTACTCCGCACAGTATATTCCATAATGTAAGTGCTTGCTTTTGCATAGAGAAATGTATTCTGAACGGCCAAGCCCATGTATAATTTATGGTAAGGTTAAGGGTGAAGGATAGAATCCCCAGCATAATGGACGTGAGGGTCTTTAAGCAATGTTTTTGCACAGGTGAATATACTCATCAAACATTGCTCCCATGTGTTGTTAGCGTGTGGACATTGAGGCGGTAATGTAAGCAATGTTTTTACACAGATCAATATACTCATCAAACATTGCACCATGTGTTGTTAGCGTGTGGACATTGAGGCGGTAATGTAAGCTATGTTTTTACACAGATCTATATACTTATCAAACATTGCTCCATCTGTTCTTAGCGTGTGAACATTGAGGCGGTAATGTAAGCTATGTTTTTACACAGATTAATATATACATCAAACATTGCACCATGTGTTGTTAGCGTGTGGACATTGAGGCGGTAATGTAAGCTATGTTTTTACACAGATCAATATATACATCAAACATTGCTTCATGTGTTGTTAGCGTGTGAACATTGAGGCGGTAATGTAAGCAATGTTTTTACACAGATCAATATACTCGTTAAATATTGCACCATGTGTTGTTAGCGTGTGGACATTGAGGCGGTAATGTAAGCAATGTTTTTACACAGATCAATATACTCGTTAAATATTGCACCATGTGTTGTTAGCGTGTGAACATTGAGGCGGTAATGTAAGCAATTTTTTTGTTACACAGATCAATATACTCGTTAAATATTGCACCATGTGTTGTTAGCGTGTGGACATTGAGGCGGTAATGTAAGCAATGTTTTCACACAGATCAATATACTCATCAAACATTGCACCATGTGTTGTTAGCGTGTGGACATTGAGGCGGTAATGTAAGCAATGTTTTCACACAGATCAATATACTCATCAAACATTGCACCATGTGTTGTTAGCGTGTGGACATTGAGGCGGTAATGTAAGCAATGTTTTCACACAGATCAATATATACATCAAACATTGCACCCATGTGTTGTTAGCGTGTGGACATTGAGGCGATAATGTAAGCAATGTTTTTACACAGATCAATATACTCACTAAACATTGCTCCGTGTGTTGTTAGCGTGTGGACATTGAGGCGGTAATGTAAGCAATGTTTTTACACGGATCTATATACTCATCAAACATTGCACCATGTGTTGTCAGCGTGTGGACATTGAGCGGTAATGTAAACAATGTTTTACACAGATCGATATACTCATCAAACATTGCACCCATGTGTTGTTAGCGTGTGGACATTGAGGCGATGTCATCACAAGCCACGGACCGAACAAAAACGGTGCACTGACATCTCACTAAACGGCTGCATGTCTGTTAAAACACGCAGGAAGACTTACATTGGAAATACGTTTCATTGTGAAGTGGGATGCTTCGTAATACTTGATTTTATACAAAGTACCGTCTACAGCACTACGCTCATTTCTCAAATTCCGTTTTCAATTTCCTTAATTCATGTGATGCTAACAAAAGAACATTCAGCCACAATTTAGCAGGTGTGTTCTACTTTAAATAGTATTCTAGTTGTTGTTAAACCAAATCCGCGCTATATACTTTCTTAAAAAAAAAAAAAACAGGCATGTTTCTTAGCTGTCGCAACCCTTTACTCTTCAGTCGGAAGAGTAGAGTCACGCTGCTTCAGTCGGAAGAGTAGAGTCACGCTGCTTTAGTAGGAAGAGTAGAGTCACGCTGCTTCAGTAGGAAGAGTAGAGTCACGCTGCTTCAGTAGGAAGTGTAGAGTCACGCTGCTTCAGTAGGAAGAGTAGAGTCACGCCTGCGCACGAATAGGTGTGTGCAAATCTGTGCATCGTAATATGAACATTTGTGTAAAGTACGAGTAGGAATGATTCGAACCGATTGGTTAAAATTTCACACTCACACACACACACACACACACACCACGCACCCACGCACGCACGCACGCACGCACGCACGCACGCACGCACGCACGCACGCACGCACAACACACACACACACACACTCGCTCGCTCACTCACTCGCTCACACACACACACACACACACACACACACACACACACACACACACATCACACACACACACAACACACACACACACACACACACACACACACACACACACACACACACACACACATCTCCAACTTCAAAGGAGTTGAGGGTCTAGACGAGCTCCGTCAGATGCAGGGTGGCAGTCACACTGATGTCTGAAGGAGAGTTCCAGGGGCTGTTTGACAGCCCTGAGTCCGGTGCCAAGCGGAGTGCTGGTACACAGTGATGTGACGTCCATAACGAATAAAACTTGGTTGTCACCGTTGTCTGGGAAGAAATCATCCAGTGTGTTCAGGACATGCTTGGTGCCCTTGACATAGATGGGGAGGTTTTGGACGAGGGGCTGGAACAGTAGGTCAAGACATTGTGACACCTGGGTTGTGGGACCGGGAGTCTGCTGAAGACGATCGGGCAGCCAGTGTTACAGGGTCTTGTGTATGTTTGGCAAGATGTAACATCTGGCTTCACGGGGTTCCTGGGTGATTGCCTATACAGTTTCCTATGAGAGCGCGCCTCTTGGAGACCTGATTAAGTGATTTGTTTTTGCTTTTGACATGTAAGATTTTAAAAAAAAAATTTTTTTTTGGGGTTAGTTTGTTCCTTGGAAACCGTCTCGCCTCTAACGTCTTAGTCTGTGCACAGCCAATGGCGGCCTGTTCCACGTAGTTTGTCATTGAATTACAGACCTCGCCCAGTCTCGGCACCACAGACGAGGGAGAGCACTCGAGGAACCACAGCAACCAGACAGTAATTTCAAGAGTGTTAACTCCCTTGATTCGGACGAATCCAGTTTGACTTCGAGCGGGGATTCTCTCGACACTAGGTAGGTGACACTGTGTGTGTGTGTGTGTGTGTGTGTGTGTGTGTGTGTGTGTGTGTGTGTGTGTGTGGAGAGAGAGAGAGAGAGAGAGAGAGGGAGGGAGGGAGGGAGGGAGGAGAGAGAGAGAGAGAGAGAGAGAGAGAGAGAGAGAAGAGAGAGAGAGAGAGAGAGAGAGTATTTCATCCATCTTGATTGTCTGTCTATGAAAGTTCATCACTGTTTGTCTCAGCATGTCTGTTTCTACGAGAATCTGTTGTTTACATGGTCACTAGATAACAGGGGACAGGCAGGTTTTTTGAAAAAAAACACACCGAACAAACAAATAAACAAAACCCATAAACAATCTGGTTTGGGTCTGTTTTCTAAGTGTGTGGGCTGGCTTGTGTACACAGCAATCAGAGTTCTTGAGCTGTGTTTGTGAACACAATATTCTCAGTTCATTAGTGTTTGTGGAAACATTATTCTTAATTCGTCTGGTGACTGGTGAAAACAATGTTTTCAGGTCGCTGGTTGTCTGTGTGAATGCTGTGTTTTCCGATCATCTGCTGTCTTGTGAACATAATCTCCTCAGTTCCTTAGTTGTCTTTATGAAAACAATACGCTTAGCTCGTCAGTTGTCTTTGTGAAGACAATACGCTTAGCTCGTCAGTTGTCTTTATGAAAACAATACGCTTAGCTCGTCAGTTGTCTTTGTGAACATACTGTTCTCAGTTCCTTAGTTGTCTTTATGAAAACAATACGCTTAGCTCGCCAGTTGTCTTTGTGAACATACTGTTCTCAGTTCCTTAGTTGTCTTTATGAAAACAATACGCTTAGCTCGTCAGTTGTCTTTGTGAACATACTGTTCTCAGTTCCTTAGTTGTCTTTATGAAAACAATACGCTTAGCTCGTCAGTTGTCTTTGTGAACATACTGTTCTCAGTTCCTTAGTTGTCTTTATGAAAACAATACGCTTAGCTCGTCAGTTGTCTTTGTGAACATACTGTTCTCAGTTTCTTAGTTGTCTTTATGAAAACAATACGCTTAGCTCGTCAGTTGTCTTTGTGAACATACTGTTCTCAGTTCCTTAGTTGTCTTTATGAAAACAATACGCTTAGCTCGTCAGTTGTCTTTGTGAACATACTGCTCTCAGTTCCTTAGTTGTCTTTATGAAAACAATACGCTTAGCTCGTCAGTTGTCTTTGTGAACATACCGCTCTCAGTTCCTTAGTTGTCTTTATGAAAACAGTACGCTTAGCTCGCCAGTTGTCTTTGTGAACATACTGTTCTCAGTTCCTTAGTTGTCTTTATGAAAACAATACGCTTAGCTCGTCAGTTGTCTTTGTGAACATACTGTTCTCAGTTCCTTAGTTGTCTTTATGAAAACAATACGCTTAGCTCGCCAGTTGTCTTTGTGAACATACTGTTCTCAGTTCCTTAGTTGTCTTTATGAAAACAATACGCTTAGCTCGTCAGTTGTCTTTATGAAAACAATACGCTTAGCTCGTCAGTTGTCTTTATGAAAACAATACGCTTAGCTCGTCAGTTGTCTTTATGAAAACAATACGCTTAGCTCATCAGTTGTCTTTGTGAACATACTGCTCTCAGTTCCTGAACAATTTTGTGAATACAGTGTGTTCATTTCCTCAGCTGCCTTGCGAGCATAATATTTTCAGTCAGTCAGCCATCTTTGTGAATCTAGTATTCTTATTTGTAAACACACTGTTCTCACTTCGTGAGCGGTCTTTGTGAGCACAATGTTCCCAGTTCGTCCGCCGTTTTATGAACACAAATGATCTCAGTTCGTCCTCAGCTTTGTGAGCATTGTGCTCACAGTGATCAGCAGTCTTGTGACCACGTTGTTCTCAGATCGTCATGTCAGTTGTGACCACAGTGTTCTCAGTGTGTCAGCTAACTTATTAAGACAGATTCAACGCCCATCTTGCGCCAATTTGGATGAAGATCAGTGATTGCTCGTTCATTTTCGTTGTCCTGAGTGCTGTGCTTTTTTTTTCTTTTTCTGTCCCAACCTCTACGCCACCTCAGAGGCAGTGCACCCACGCCGCTCATTCCGACACCCCATCCACAGCCACAGCCCGGTCGGCCCCGCCGCAACCCCGGCACCGGCAATCCACAGGGAGCAGTCAATGTCAAGTCGTCAAGAGGCAACCCACCGGAGGAGACACTGCACTTGTCACTTCGGTGGTGTTCAGTGGCGCCTGTTCTGATCTAACATACGCAGGACACCACCTACTAAGCCCCCTACTGACGACAATAATTGCTTTGTCGCGGAGCCGGGTGTCGTATTTAATACTGTCGCTCATAAAATCGTGTCGCAGCGACAGTATTTCCCGGGAAATACTGCATTTTATGGACAGCTACAATATTCTATGGGACATTTTTCGTGAAAAGTTGTCGCGCAACATTTTTTCCCAGCAATTATTGTCGCTGCAACAATATTTCACGTGAAATGCTATCGCTGCGATACAATTCCACGGCGACAGTATTATATACGACACCGGCGTGAGTGAGCTCTCCCTCCGGAGGGCGCCACCACGTCCGTCCAACGACAGCCCCCATGAACTCGCCGATACCGGTGACTCCGACGGAACCAAACCAAGGCCACAGACGCGGAGAGGACATCGAAATTGAGGTCACCATGAGAGCAGGGCATGAAGGGCCACAGAATTTGAGACTTTTTTTATGCTGATCGATGAGAATGAGGATGATTAAGATGATGCTACGGATTTCCATTTCGGTGTGAGACTACATGACAGGGCTGTACTCTACGCTTCCTTTCATAATATATCCCGGCGTCAACCAGGCCCGAGAGATACAGGCACCTGCAGTGATGGTCAGGAAATTTGAGCAACACTCTCAGAAACGCATCCATTAAGTGGATGAAACTCGACTGTGTGGTCCCAGTCTTCCCAACTGAGTCCGCAGCAACTCAACTCTGGGTAGGAGCCGGTCGGGGCAGAAAAACCCACATGACTTCTGATGGGATTCAAACACTGACTTCTATTCAATAGAATAGAAGTCAGTGGATTCAAACCCACGACCTCCCAGCCGGGAGTCCGCGACGCTAACCACTTCGCCAAGGCTGCTGGTATGAGCGCTGTGCTTCTTGCCTGAAGAAGACCTAAGAAGTCGGAACGCGTCGTGTTTTCTCTTGTGGCTCGTTTGTCTACGTTTTTCGGCGGAGCATTAAAATACTTTTTGAAATGTATTAATAGTGTTTTCAGTCTGTCAGCTGACTTATTAATACAATGTTTTCAGTCTGTCAGCTGACTTATTAATACAATGTTTTCAGTCTGTCAGCTGACTTATTAATACAATGTTTTCAGTCTGTCAGCTGACCTATTAACACAGTGTTGTTGTTGTTTTTTTTTGTTTTTTTTTTTAGATCGTCAGCTGACTCGTGACCATAGAGATCTCAGTTTGTCAGCTGTGTTTGTGAACACGATGTTTTCACTATGTCTGCTAACTTTCTAAAACCATGCTCAGTTCTCGCTATGAGGGGCCATGCGTAATTTTTTCCCCTGATGCGTCCAGTTTGGTAAATACTGTCGAAAATGCCAGTTACTGGCTGTTGCTTTGTTGCTTATCTCACTGAGCAAACAGCTAGGTAACGTAACTAAACTCCCCCGCCCCCCCGCCCCCCCCCCCCCCACCACCACGTTGACCCCTGGAGTTTGCTTCGCCATAAAAAAAATAACGACGATCCACGATCTTTTTCACAGGAGTTATGGTTTTGTGACGACGTGCAGATCATGGTGTGACCTGATCAGTCCTGTCTGAAAGGAGAGAAAACAGCTTACATGCTGCAGAGTACTACTCACTGGCAGATCATGGTGTGACCTGATCAGTCCTGTTTGAAAGGAGAGAAAACAGCTTACATGCTGCAGAGTACTGCTCACTGGCAGATCATGGTGTGACCTGATCAGTCCTGTCTGGAAGGAGAGAAAACAGCTTACATGCTGCAGAGTACTGCTCACTGGCACCCGACTGAGGCTAGTCGTTGGGCTACTCTCCAGTCTCCTGCTGATAATCTCACTACTACACTAAGATTAGATTTAAAAAACCCACAAAAGGTTGGCAGTGGATGGGCATCTGGGAGTCATGACCTGGATGTGGCCCGGCCCCCTTAGAGTGTTAGGAGTTCAGGCCCGAAACACTTGGCTGAGGGGGGAGGGAGGGGGGCGGGGGTTGGGGATGGGTGGGTGGGTAGGGGGGTTCTTCTCTGAACACCTTCTGCTGTCAAGCTATCCCACGAGTTTCTTCTCACTTTCTTCCCACTTAGAGTGGAACCATTATCAACATAATCCTAAGCACTGCAAAGGCAGAGTTTGGTAAAACAATGTAGATAAACGATGCAACACAGGTGAGAAGTAACCTACCAGATTATCATGGGGGGGGGGGGGGGGGGGGGGGGGGGGGGGGTAGGGGTGAGGAACAGGAAAGAGACGGGAGGGGGTAGGGGAGGGGAGGAGGAGGGGAGGAGGAGGAAGGGAACTGCACTGTGCGTACATTCTATGCCAGACAACTTACGAGCCTGATGAGCTCTTTAGAGAACGAAACAGCTGCTGCTTCCTGGTCCCTTTCCGGCGGAACAATGGACTCATACAGAACTTTTTAAACATTTTTTTTTCAAAATTTAGATTCTCCTTCCTTCAGCGTCAGAGCCAATCTCTTCTTATAGCAAGACGGGTTTTTGTCCCGCTTCCTCCTCTTTCTTCCTGACAACCGAAGGCTTCAGGCCCATGATTTATCGTCATTTAGTTTTTGCATGTCGTGATCATCCAGTGAGCTCCGTAGCGTGTGGAGCGGTGCCCGGTAATTTACACTGGGGATTTTTTTTAAGACATACAGACACAGACACACAGACACACAGACACTGACACTGACACTGACACACACACACACACACACACACACACACACACACACACCACACACACATATATAAACAGAGACACACACACACACACACACACACACACACACACACACACACACACACGCGCACGCGCAAGCTCACGCACGCACGCACGCACGCACACACGTAGGTATGCTTGCAAGCACGCACGCACGCACTCTCACTCAGACAGATGGACGGACCGACTGACTAACCGTCAGATAGGCAGACAGACAGACAGACAGACACACACACACACACACACAACGCGCACACAAACGCACGCGCACGTTCGCACAACACACACACACACACACACACACACACACACGCACGCACGCACATACACACGCACGTACGCACGCAAACACACACGCGCACACACACACACACACACACACACACACACACACACAATCGCGCACACAAACGCGCGCGCACGCACAAACACACACACACACACGCACGCACGCACGCACGCACGCACGCACGCACGCACACACACACACTCACACACACACACACACACACACACACACACGCACGCACACAGGAATGCGTCAGAAACATTCGTCTCATTTCTGACTACTGACGCATTCCAGTCGTCTCATTTCTGACTACTGACGCATTCGACCTCTTAGGTCTTCTTCCAGTCGTCTCATTTGACAAAAACTTAGAAACAAAGACCCACACAAACAGAAGCATAGACATCGCGACAGAAACATGCTGACAGAAACATGCCGACAGAAACATGCTGACAGAAACATGCCGACAGAAACATGCTGACAGAAACATGCTGACAGAAACACAAAGACACGCACAGACAAAAACAGACATTCACAGAAACACAGAAATAATATATATATATATATATATATATATAATGCTGAACAATTAAGTAGTGGGGGAAAACAATTGCAGGCTAACAATTCTTCAGTCGTTATAGTAATGACTTGACAAAGATTTGAACTTTAAAAAAAAAAAAAAAAAATTGAAGATGAAGAAAATGGGGGAATATATTATAAATATGAGAAGCCCTTCACTAGCTGCCTGAGGGAACCATCGTAATCCCTCTCAAAGGCACATTTATTTGTATTGCCTGCTCCTAGGCCTTTCGTCCGCTGGATCAGACTCATCAGGGAGACACGGCTAATTGTGTCTGTGCTCTTGGTGTCAAATAGAGACACACCACAGTCCATGATTCTGTGGTGTTCTCACTACCAAGGGTTCGAAAAAAGAATCCAACAGCAGCCTCAAAGCAGCCAGTGAAGGGTAATAAAATAAAACAAAACAAAAGTGTGGAGAGGAAAAAAGTCGCTGAAAAACTAAAAGCATTATTCAAACAGTATAAAATATAGGGGACAATCTTTGAGCCTAT
>CM031626.1:49198188-49203188 GCA_018398815.1 Conus ventricosus
TCAATGGAAAGAAATGAGACAGCTGGAATGACAGTCTGTGTCAGTGGAAAGAAATAACACAGGTGGAATGACAGTCTGCGTCAGTGGAAAGAAATGAAACAGCTGAAATGACAGTCTGCGTCGATGGAAAGAAATGAGACAGCTGAGATGATAGTCTGCGTCAGTGGAAAAATATGAGACAGCTGGAATGACAGTCTGCATCAGTGGAAAGATATGAGATAGCTGGAAAGACAGTCTGCGTCAGCGGAAACAAATGAGATAGCTGGAAAGACAGTCTGTGTCAGTGGAAAGAAATGAGACAGCTAGCTGAAACGACAGTCTGCGTCAGTGGAAAGGAATGAGACAGCTGGAATGACAGTCTGTGTCAGTGGAAAGATATGTGACAGCTAGAATGACTGTCTGCGTCCGTGGAAAGATATGAGACAGCTGGAATGACAGTCTGTGTCAATGGAAAGAAATGAGACAGCTGAAATGACAGTCTGCGTCGGTGGAAAGGAATGAGACATTTGGAAAGACAGTCTGCGTCACTGGAAAGAAATGAGACAGCTGAAATGACAGTCTGCGACAGTAGAAAACAAGATGCGAAGCCATATAAACGTACTCCCAGTTTTCCAAACAGCTTCTAAATCGGCCAAATGCTTTGTGAGATAAGAAATAAAGGCAAAATAACGGTTTTAACGGTTATTTAACCGATGTACACTTTTGAAACTGGTATTTTAGTCCTCACTGGGCTAAGCCTGTGTACATACCAAATTTCATCCAAATCGGACAATATGTCAAGAATAACGGTTTTTAACGGTCAGATTTTGAAACACTACATGGAAGTGCCATTTGTGTTTGATGACCTTTCTATATACAAAATTTCATTAAAATCCACCAATATATGAAAAATAATTGCAAAATAACGATTTAACGGTTATATAACCGATGTACACTTTTGAAACCGGTATTTTAGTCCTCACTGGGCTAAAGCCTGTGTACATACCAAATTTCATCTAAATCGGACAATATGTCAAGAATAACGGTTTTTAACGGTCAGATTTTGAAACACTATATAGAAATGCCATTTGTGTATGATAACCTTTCTATATACCAAATTTCATTAAAATCCACCAATATATAAAAAATAACGGCAAAATAACGGTTTAACGCTTATATAACCGATGTACACTTTTGAAACCGGTATTTTAGTCCTCACTGGGCTAAAGCCAGTGTACATATCAAATTTCATCCAATTTGGACAATATGTCAAGAATAACGGTTTTTAACGTCAAATTTTGAAACACTATATAGAAATGCCATTTGTGTGTGATAACCTTTCTATATACCAAAATTCATTAAATCCACCTATGTATAAGAAATAACGGCAGAAAAACGGTTTTTAACGGTTGTTTAATCCATGTTCAGCATTACATCACTTACATATGGACAGAGCCTCCGATTTGTCACAAGATCATCCAAACCGCTTATAAATCGGCCAAGTACTTTCTGAGATATTCCGTAAAGAAGAAAAATCGTTACAGGCCGTTACAACCGTTAGTAACGGCTATAACGGGGCAAACTAAAACATCAGGCATCATCCGTGACCCATAATGAACATACAAGCTAATTTTCATAAAGGTCGGCCAAGTACTTTCTGAGATATTCCATAAAGAAGAAAAACCGTTACAGGCCGTTACAGCCGTTAGTAACGGGTATAACGGTAAACTAAAACATCGGACATTATTCGTGACACATAATGAACATACCTACAAATTTTCAGAACGATCGGCCAAGTACTTTCTGAGATATTCCATAAAGAAGAAAAACCGTTACAACCGTTAGTAACGGCTATAACGAGGTAAACTAAAACATCGGGCATCATCCGTGACCCATAATGAACGTAACTGCTCATTTTAATAAAGATCGGACAAGTGGTTTCTGAGATATTCCGTAAAGAAGAAAAACCGTTACAGGCCGTTACAGCCGTTAGTAACGGCTATAACGGGGTAAACTAAAACATCGGGCATCATCCGTGGCCCATAATGAACATACCTACAAATTTTCAGAAAGATCGGCCCAGTAGTTTTGTCTGGAGCGAGTGGAACACATTTTGACCACGGACACACAGACAGACAGACAGACAGACACACAGACAGACAGGACAAGACAGACACACACACACACACACACACACACACACACACACACACACACACACACACACACAGAGCATTTCTTCGTTCCCATTCTAAAGTACTCCCTGTTCTATAAGAACTGGGAGTACAAAAAACGACACCTGAACCGACAGTCTGTGTCAGTGGAAAGAAATGAGACAGCTGGAATGACAGTCTGCGTCACTGGAAAGATATGAGACAGCTGGAAAGACAGTCTGCGGCAGTGGAAAGATATGAGACAGGTGGAATGACAGTCTGTGTCAGTGGAAAGATATGAGACAGCTGATAGTATACGTGAATAGAAAGAAATGAGACAGGTGCGATGATAGTCTGCTTCAGTGGAAAGAATTGAGACAGCAGGAATGATTGTCTGCATCAGTAGGAAGAATTGAGACAGCAGGGATGATTGTCTTCATCAGCAGAAAGAATTGAGACAGCAGGAATGATTGTCTTCATCAGTAGCAAGAATTGAGACAGCAGGGATGATTGTCTGCATCAGTAGCAAGAATTGAGACAGCAGGAATGATTGTCTGCATCAGTAGCAAGAATTGAGACAGCAGGGATGATTGTCTGCATCAGCAGAAAGAATTGAGACAGCAGGGATGATTGTCTGCGGGAGTAGAATGATTGCGTCAGCAGAAATACCCGAGACAGCCTGACTTAAAGTCTTCGTCAAACGAAAATCAAACGTCTCCTCCGTGGAGGATGGTTCCCACATCCCCCCTCTCCACCCCCTCCCTCCCCCTCCAGGCCCCCCCCCCCCCCCATCCTTTTGGTACTCCCAGTTCTTATCTATAGAACAGGGAGTACTTTAGAACGGGAACGAAGAAATGCTGTCTGTCCGTCCGTCCGTCCGTGGTCAAAATGTGTTCCGCTCGCTCCAGACAAAACTACTGGACCGATCTTTCTGAAAATTTGTAGGTATGTTCATTATGGGTCAAGGATGATGCCTGATGTGTTATTTTACCGTTATAGCCGTTACTAACGCCCATAACGGCCCATAACGATTTTCCTTCTTTATGTAATATCTCAGAAAGTACTTGGCCAATCTTTCTGAAAATTTGGTATGTTCTTTATGGGCCACGGATGATGCCCGATGCTTTATTTTAACTGTTATAGCCGTCACTAAGGCCATAACGGCCCATTACGATTTTTCTTTTTTATGGAATATCTTAGCGCTTGGCAGATCTTTCTGAAAATTTGTAGTTGTTCGTTATTGGTCACGGATCGTGCCCAATGTTTTCTTTTACCGGTATAGCCGTTACTAATGGCTATAACGGCCCATAACAGTTTGTTCTTCTTTATAGAATATCTTAGAAAGTACTTGGCGATCTTTCTGAAAATTTGTAGGCATGTTCATTATGGGTCACGGATCATGCCCATGTGTTATTTTAACTGTTATAGCCGTCACTAACGCCCATAACGGCCCATAACGGTTTTTCTTCTTTATAGAATATCTCAGAAAGTACTTGGCCAATCTTTCTGAAAACTTGTAGGTTACATGTTCATTATGGGTCACGGATCATGCCCGATGTTTAGTTTACCGTTATATCCGTTACTAACGGCTATAACGGCCCATAACGGTTTAAAAAAATAATTTTTATGGAATATCTTAGAAAGTACTTGGCCGATCTTTCTGAAAATTTGAAGGTATGTTCATTATGGGTCACGGATCATGCCTGTTGTTTATTTTACCGTTATATCCGTTACTAACGGCTATAACGGCCCATAACAGTTTTCTTCTTTATGGAAAATCTCAGAAAGTACTTGGTCGATCTTTCTGAAAATTTGAAGGTATGTTCATTATGGGTCACAGATGATGGCCCATGTTTACAAGAATAGCGTTACTAACGGCTATAACGGCCTATAACGCTTTTTCTTCTTTATGGAATATCTCAGAAAGTACTTGGCCGATCTTTGTGAAAATTAGCAGGTATGTTCATTATGGGTCACGGATGATGCCCGATGTTTTAGTTTACCCCGTTATAGCCGTTACTGACGGCTGTAACGGCCTGTAACGATTTTTCTTCTTATAGAATATCTCAGAAACACTTGGCCGATATTTCTGAAAATTTGTAGGTATGTTCATTATGGGTCATGGATGATGCCAGATGTTTTAGTTTACCGTTACAGCCGTTACTAACGGCTGTAACGGCCTGTAACGGTTTTTCTTCTCCATGGAATATCTCAGAAAGTACTTGGCAGATCTTTGTGAAAATTAGCAGGTATGTTCATTATGGGCCACGGATGATGCCCTATGTTTTAGTTTACCCCGTTATACCGTTACTAAAGGCTGTAACAGCCTGTAACGGGTTTTCTTCTTTATAGAATATCTGAAAAAGTACTTGGCCGATCTGTCTGAAAATTTGTAGGTATGTTCATTATAGGTCACAGATGATGCCCGATGTTTTAGTTTACCGTTACAGCCGTTACTAACGGCTGTAACGGCCTGTAACGCTTTTTCTTCTTTATGGAATTTCTCAGAAAACACTTGGCCGATCTTTCTGAAAATTTGTTGGTATGTCCATTATGGGTCACGAATAATGCCTGATGTTTTAGTTTACCGTTATAGCCGTTAGTAACGGCTGTAACGGCCTGTAACGGCTTTTTCTTCTTTATAGAATATCTCAAAAGCACTTGGCCGATCTTTCTAAGAATTTGTAGGTATGTTTATTATGGGTCACGAATGATGCCCGATGTTTTAGTTTACCGTTGCAGCTGTTACTCACGGCTGTAACAGCCTGTAACGCTTTTCTTCTTTATGGAATATCTCAGAAAGTACTTGGTCGATCTTTGTGAAAATTAGCAGGTATGTATGCCCGATGTTTTAGTTTACCCCGTTAT
>CM031626.1:49210688-49213188 GCA_018398815.1 Conus ventricosus
TTGATTGCTGGTGGCGGTGGCACTCCACAAGTCCAGCTGGTCGTGTTCTCACTTTGCTCTCTCCTCTTCCCTGCCTTCTCCTTCGGTTTCGTCTCCTCTCCTACTCCTCCGTTCACCCCCCCCCCCCCCCCCCCCTTGATCGTGTACCATCTTCCTTTTTTTTTTCTACCTCTGTTGTGACCTTGACATCACGTACGTTTTGTTTTGTTTGCGTGCGTCTGGTGTGAGTTTTGTATTCACTCATTCATTGGTTCGCTTCGTCATTTGTTTATTCATCTGTACCCCTATCTTCTTTCGTTCTCTTCTTTTTTCCCTGTTCATGTATAGATACATTCTTTATTCGTTCGATCTTGTAGTCATCATGTAGAACCCAACCAGTTTTCTTTCTTGTAGTCATCATGTAGAACCCAACCAGTTTTCTTTCTTGTAGTCATCATGTAGAACCCAACCAGTTTTCTTTCTTGTAGTCATCATGTAGAACCCAACCAGTTTTCTTTCTTGTAGTCATCATGTAGAACCCAACCAGTTTTCTTTCTTGTAGTCATCATGTAGAACCCAACCAGTTTTCTTTCTTGTAGTCATCATGTAGAACCCAACCAGTTTTCTTTCTTGTAGTCATCATGTAGAAACCCAACCAGTTTTCTTTCTTGTAGTCATCATGTAGAACCCAACCAGTTTTCTTTCTTGTAGTCATCATGTAGAACCCAACCAGTTTTCTTTCTTGTAGTCATCATGTAGAACCCAACCAGTTTTCTTTCTTGTAGTCATCATGTAGAACCCAACCAGTTTTCTTTCTTGTAGTCATCATGTAGAACCCAACCAGTTTTCTTTCTTTCTATCTTGTAGTCATCATGTAGAACCCAACCAGTTTTCTTTCTTGTAGTCATCATGTAGAACCCAACCAGTTTTTTTTCTTGTAGTCATCATGTAGAACCCAACCAGTTTTCTTTCTTGTAGTCATCATGTAGAACCCAACCAGTTTTCTTTCTTTCTATCTTGTAGTCATCATGTAGAACCCAACCAGTTTTCTTTCTTGTAGTCATCATGTAGAACCCAACCAGTTTTCTTTCTTGTAGTCATCATGTAGAACCCAACCAGTTTTCTTTCTTGTAGTCATCATGTAGAACCCAACCAGTTTTCTTTCTTGTAGTCATCATGTAGAACCCAACCAGTTTTCTTTCTTGTAGTCATCATGTAGAACCCAACCAGTTTTCTTTCTTGTAGTCATCATGTAGAACCCAACCAGTTTTCTTTCTTGTAGTCATCATGTAGAACCCAACCAGTTTTCTTTCTTGTAGTCATCATGTAGAACCCAACCAGTTTTCTTTCTTGTAGTCATCATGTAGAACCCAACCAGTTTTCTTTCTTGTAGTCATCATGTAGAACCCAACCAGTTTTCTTTCTTGTAGTCATCATGTAGAACCCAACCAGTTTTCTTTCTTGTAGTCATCATGTAGAACCCAACCAGTTTTCTTTCTTTCTATCTTGTAGTCATCATGTAGAACCCAACCAGTTTTCTTTCTTTCTATCTTGTAGTCATCATGTAGAACCCAACCAGTTTTCTTTCTTTCTATTCCTTCCTTTGTTCACTCAGTATTTACTCATTCTCTCGTTCGTTCCTCCTTCGTTCATTCCATCGTTTGTTCATCCCCATTTCTCTAACGAGTTTCTTTTCTATTTATTACCAGTTTGTAGCACAGTTTTTGTTCAAAACATACACTTCGACTGACCTTGAAAACGATCTATCCGCCTCAAAACACACACATGCGCGCGCGTGCGCGCGCAAACACGTTGGAAAACGTTGCCTCGGTATCACTCGCTCATATTTCGTCTGGGTTCTCTCCAAACCTTCTCCATCTGTGGAATTCTTCCATGCAATGACCTTTGTCTCTTGACTTTATTTTAGATGGTTTCTCTTCGACTCGATCTATAATTGCCTGACCGGCACTTGTAATACAGTCGGCATCAAAGAATCAGATCTGCCATTAATTTGTTCATACAGTCGTTCCTTCGTTCACTCACAGTGGGTAGTGGCTGTTACGTATGGCAACGGGAAGACGAGTGAGAAGGAACGGACTCCGACACCTTGTCGTCTGCCATCAGTTACATTTAATCACGTGATACTCATCATGCAGAGCTATCTGCTAATTTTAGCAGCGTTTATTAAAAATAATCTTTTTGAAAATAATGTGTCTTGAACTTGAAGGATCTCCCTTTTGTTAATAAAGTGCCAAACAACAATGGCAACATGTTTTAATTGTTATTCACGTAACAGTGGCTAAACGGAGATTGTCATGCTTCCACAGAGCTGGCGTGAGACCAGCGCTGGTTGGAAGCAGACGACACCTTTCAATCAATCGGTTGCAAACAGGCTCTCCGCATTGCGTAGTATTGTGTGCGTCACAGCAATGACATTAATACGATTTCGATGTTCGTGCGTGTGTGTGTAGAGCAGGGGGGGGGGGGGGGGGGGGGGGGGGGGGGGGGGGGGGGGGGGAAA
>CM031626.1:49218188-49245688 GCA_018398815.1 Conus ventricosus
CGCTCTGTCTCGCCAGGGGCAGTGCCCTGAGCTTGGCGACACTGCCCCTCTGTCTCGCCAGGGGCAGTGCCCTGAGCTTGGCGACACTGCCTCTCTGTCTCGCCAGGGCAGTGCTCTGAGCTTGGCGGCACTACAGACTGCGACCCAGCTACAACGGCGCAAAGACCTGAAGAGAACATCGACACTGTGGTCACCACTACGGCAAACCACGAAGGGCCATAGAAGTTTAGACTTTACGTAATACTTCAGTGAGGACTAGATGATGCACATGTTGCAATGAAATTCCATTCTGGTCAGAGCTGAGACGTAAGGCTGTTCTGTACGCTTCTTGTCATCTTCTGCGTCAGACAGGCCTGACGAAACAGAGACCTGTAGTGTTGGCCTGGAAATGTGCCTTCCTTTTTCTTCCTCACTTTTAATAGGTCTTGTTTGTTTGTTTGTTTGTTTTTTCTTCTGGCTTTTCTTCCCTCCTTCCTTCTTTCATACCTTCTTCCTTTCTTTCATACCTCTTCCTTCTTTCATACCTCTTCCTTCTTTCATACCTCTTCCTTCTTTCATACCTCCTTCCTTCTTTCATACTCTTCCTTCTTTCTCCTTCTTCTTCTTTCATCCTCCTTCCTTCTTTCTATCCTTCTTCCTTCTTTCATCTCCTTCCTTCTTTCATACCTCTTCCTTTCTTTTCCTTCTTCCTTCTTTCATACTCTTCTTCTTCATACTCTCTTCTTCTTTCATCCTCTCTTCCTTCTTTTCATACTCTTCTTCTTTCTCTTTCCTTCTTTCATACCTTCTTTCTTTTCATACTTTCTTCTTCATCCTCCTTCCTTCTTTCATCCTCTTCCTTCTTTCATCCTTCTTCTTTTTTCATACTCTTCTTCTTTTACCTTTTTCTTTTCTGTTTTTCTTCTTCCTCTCCTTTCTTCCTATCTTTTCTGTCTTTTTCTCTTACTCCTTTTCTTGTTTATCTTTCTTTCCTTTCTTTCTTTTCTTTTTCATGCCTTCACTTGCTCGTTCGCTCTGTCCTGTATTTTGTTTGTTCTGCTTCTGCTCTTCTCTTTGTTTTTCTCGTTCAGCGCGTACTTGGTATGATACTGTAGTCGCTGTACTGTGTTTGTACTGTTCTAGTCTGCCTGTACTGTAGGTATTGATACTGTTCAGCGGCTGTACTGTGGTATTGATACTGTTCAGCGGCTGTACTGTGGTATTGATACTGTTCAGCGGCTGTACTGTGGTATTGATACTGTTCAGCGGCTGTACTGTGGTATGATACTGTTCGCGGCTGTACTGTGGTATTGATATGTTCAGCGGCTGTACTGTGTATGATACTGTTCAGCGGCTGTACTGTGGTATTGATACTGTTCAGCGGCTGTACTGTGGTATTGATACTGTTCAGCGGCTGTACTGTGGTACTGATACTGTTCAGCGGCTGTACTGTGGTATTGATACTGTTCAGCGGCTGTACTGTGGTATGATACTGTTCAGCGGCTGTACTGTGGTATTGATACTGTTCAGCGGCTGTACTGTGGTATGATACTGTTCAGCGGCTGTACTGTGGTATTGATACTGTTCAGCGGCTGTACTGTGGTATGATACTGTTCAGCGGCTGTACTGTGGTATTGATACTGTTCAGCGGCTGTATTGATGCTGTTCAGCGGCTGTACTGTGGTATTGATACTGTTCAGCGGCTGTATTGATGCTGTTCAGCGGCTGTACTGTGGTATTGATACTGTTCAGCGGTCGTGGTATTGATACTGTTCAGCGGCTGTACTGTGGTATTGATACTGTTCAGCGGCTGTACTGTGGTATTGATACTGTTCAGCGGCTGTATTGATACTGTTCAGCGGCTGTACTGTGGTATTGATACTGTTCAGCGGCTGTACTGTGGTATTGATACTGTTCAGCGGCTGTACTGTGGTATTGATACTGTTCAGCGGCTGTACTGTCTGAAGTGCGTGTCGTAACTGTTAGTTAAGAACACCACGACGCCTCTCGCACCCGCATCCGTTTCTGAGAAGGAAAGCGATGGAGTGGGGGATGGGGTTGGGTGGGAGTGCGGGTGTTCAGGAATTAATCAGTTAGTCACCGCTTCTGCCGTCTGCAGGCTATTGATTGGTTGTATTGATCATACCCCCCTCCCCTCCCCCTTCCCCTACCCGCCCCCCACCCCCTCTCCTCGCCCTTCCTGACTCGCACACTTCTTGTGTTCCCCATCCGGTTTTGCCCTCCCCGGGCGCTATTCACGCCCACCTTACTGAAGGAAGGCTGTTGTAAAAGTGCGGCAGCTGAGATGAGCTCCCCAGCACAGAGGAGCTCCAGCCCTTCGCTGTGGGTAACAGGTCACTGTGCGGCTTCTTCTGCTTGTCAGGACCAAGAAAGACAACGAAGATTTATGAACAAAAATAGTTTACTGCGTGGGCTTTTTTTTTCTCTCTCCAAGGTCTGGATGACTTGCATAGAACAAGATAGAGCGTGTCGTGCATGCACTGTCATAAGAACAGGCAAAAAGTCAATGCCACCGATAAGAACAGGCAGAAGTAAACGCCCTTGGCGTAGCTCAACAGCAGTGCAGCGTCTCCAGTGGTGGGTAGCCCGGCGACAGCCTGTTGTTGATAGCTCCTTGGTACAGTTTGCGCTGGGACTGCGACAGAACGCGTTTGGATGTGGCGTTGTATAGGGGAGCCAGAAGAGAATGGGGGTAAGGACACTGTTGGAGCACGAAAGCTGGGCGAGGGGAAAAAGTGGACGTAATTTTAGAGACAGCAGTGGGGCATAAATTATTAATTGATCTGTGCTCACCGTTTTTGGTTCTAGGCAGACAGGGTTTTTTTTCTCTACGCCGAACACAGATTTGAGAACAGTCCTTTGTGAACGATCGCTGTTGTTAGCGCTGGATACAGTTAGAGAGAACTGTGCTTTCTGTACAACAGTTGTAAGGAACTGTACTTTATGTACAGCCCTGTTATTAGCGCTTGATACAGTTGGAGAGAACTGTACTTTCTGTACAACAGTTGTAGGGAACTGTACTTTATGCACAACTCTGTTGTTAGCGCTGGATACAGTCAGAGAGAACCGTATGTACAGTTATAGAGAACCGTATGTACAGTCTCTATCATTAATGCTTGATACAGTTAAAAAGAAGGGTGTTCTATGTGGGGTCGGGAAAAAACGGCACCGGAAAAAACGGCACCGGAAAAATGGCATCGGGAAAATAAGGCACCTGGAATAAATGGCACCCGGAATAAATGGCACCCGGTAATAGGGCCTAATGGTGTGACACACACACACACACACACACACACACACACACACACACAC
This sequence comes from Conus ventricosus, assembly GCA_018398815.1. Classification (NCBI taxonomy): domain Eukaryota; kingdom Metazoa; phylum Mollusca; class Gastropoda; order Neogastropoda; family Conidae; genus Conus; species Conus ventricosus. The sequence goes on from CM031626.1 coordinate 49,221,501, forward strand.
ACACACACACACACACAACAAGAAGAGAGAGAGAGAGAGAGAGAGGAGAGAGAGAGAGAGAAGAGAGAGAGGAACACATAAACAAGCTCACCCTTTACATTATCACCCCATTTCACCCCATTTCACACACACACACACACACACACACACACACATACACACACACACACACACACACACACACACACACACACACACACACACACACGCACACACACACACACATAAATGTGATATGTTTGTTTTTGTCACATTTGTTTTACTTGCACGTTTTTTACTTACTTGTTTTATGACTTACACGTGTTGTAATGCTAAGCAAGAAACTTGCACTTTTAAACGTAGAAAGTAAAATAAACATCCTTTACAAATTACTCAACACAAATCAGAATTTAACGGTGCCATTTTTTCCACTTTCTCGTATTTCTATTACTTTGGGGTGCCGTTATTTCCGGGTGCCATTTTTTCCGGTGCCATTTTTTCCGGTGCCGTTTTTTCCGGTGCCCTTTTTTCCTACACCGTTCTATGTGCAGCCTCTGTGGTTGTGCGCTAGGCTAGCTAAAATGGTTGATATTAGAACTATGCTTCATGTACAACTCTGTCATGAGTGTTGGATAGAGTTATAGAGAACTTTTGGCCTTCTGTAAACGCTGATGCATAGTTGGTTTGGTAAGTGTATCTATAAAATTTGGCTTTCTGTTCGCGATCCATAAACGCCTTTCTGGTTAACGCTGAATACTGCTATAAAGATTTGCGCCTTTCTGTTAACGCTGAATACTGCAAATAAAGATTTGCGCTTTTCATGTGTTATGACGGTGAAGACTGCTTATGAACCTGTTGTTAGCGCGTACGATAGAGATTGATTCTGGTTTACGCTGATACAGTATAAAGATGTTTTGTCACCTCCGTTTACGCTGGATACAGTATAAGATTTGCCTTTATGTACAACCATGTGTTAGCGTTGGACAACAGTTTAGAGAACTGTACTTTATGTACAACCCCCTGTTGATAGCGCTGGGTATAGCTATAAAGAATTGTACTTTATGTACAACCTCTGTTGTTAGCGCTGTATACAGTTATAGAGAACTGTACTTTATGTACAACTCTGTTGTTAGCGCTGGATACAGTTATAGAGAACTGTACTTTATGTACAACCCGCTGTTGTTAGCGCTGGATACAGTTATAAAGAACTGTACTTTATGTACAACTCTGTTGTTAACGCTGGATTCAGTTGTAGAGAACTGCACTTTATGAACAACCCCTGTTGTTAGCGCTGGATACAGGTATAGAAAACTGTCCTTTTTGTACACTCTGTTGTTAGCGCTTGATACAGTTATAGAGAACTGTACTTTTTGTACACTCTGTTGTTAGCGCTGTGTACAGTTATAGAGAACTGTACACTTCTGTACCACCCCTGTTGTTAGCGTTGTATATATAGTTAGATATAACTGTGCTTTATGTACTTCTATTGCTAGCGTTGGCGAAAGCTGTGAGCCATACTTTACACACACGCTCTGCTGTTTGCACTGTATACCGCGAAGAAGAACTGTGCTTTATGTACAACATCGGTGGTGAGCTGTGGGCACAACTACGAAGAACTCGGCTTCAAGTTCGTTCTGCCGAACAGTGTGATTTAGCGCTGGACGCTCAGTTGTAAAGAATGGAGCTCTGTGTACAGTGTGGCAGTGTTAGCGCTAGGTGGGGTCATGAAGGATTGTGGTGTATGTAAAGAATGGAGCTCTGTGTACAGTGTGTGGCAGTGTTAGCGCTAGTGGGGTCATGAAGGATTGTGGTGTATGTAAAGAATGGAGCTCTGTGTACAGTGTGTGGCAGTGTTAGCGTTAGGTGGGGTCATGAAGAATTGTGGTGTATGTAAAGAACGGAGCTCAGTGTACAGTGTGTGGCAGTGTTAGCGTTAGGTGGGGTCATGAAGGATTGTGGTGTATGTAAAGAATGGAGCTCAGTGTACAGTGTGTGGCAGTGTTAGCGTTAGGTGGGGTCATGAAGAATTGTGGTGTATGTAAAGAATGGAGCTCAGTGTACAGTGTGTGGCAGTGTTAGCGTTAGGTGGGGTCATGAAGAATTGTGGTGTATGTAAAGAATGAAGCTCAGTGTACAGTGTGTGGCAGTGTTAGCGTTAGGTGGGGTCATGAAGAATTGTGGTGTATGTAAAGAATGGAGCTCTGTGTACAGTGTGTGGCAGTGTTAGCGTTAGGTGGGGTCATGAAGAATTGTGGTGTATGTAAAGAATGGAGCTCAGTGTACAGTGTGTGGCAGTGTTAGCGCTATGTGGGTCATGAAGAATTGTGGTGTATGTAAAGAATGGAGCTCAGTGTACAGTGTGTGGCAGTGTTAGCGTTAGGTGGGGTCATGAAGGATTGTGGTGTATGTAAAGAATAGAGCTCCGTGTACAGTGTGTGGCAGTGTTAGCGTTAGGTGGGGTGATGAAGGATTGTGGTGTGTGCACAGTCTCTTGTCAGCGATGGGGACCGGTAAAAGAGAGTTGTTCGCACAGTTAAGAAGAGAACCGAGTTCTGTGCTCAATCTGAACCGTTAGAGCTGGACACAGATATGAAAACCTGTGGTCTGTGTACACTCTGTGTTAGCAGTGAGGATAGTTACAGAGAACTGAGCTCTCTATACAGTCTCTCAGCAGAACTGAGCTCTCTGTACAGTCTCTCAGCAGAACTGAGCTCTCTATACAGTCTCTCAGCAGAACTGAGCTCTCTATACAGTCTCTCAGCAGAACTGAGCTCTCTATACAGTCTCTCAGCAGAACTGAGCTCTCTATACAGTCTCTCAGCAGAACTGAGCTCTCTGTACAGTCTCTCAGCAGAACTGAGCTCTCTATACAGTCTCTCAGCAGAACTGAGCTCTCTATACAGTCTCTCAGCAGAACTGAGCTCTCTATACAGCCTCTCAGCAGAACTGAGCTCTCTATACAGCCTCTCAGTAGAACTGAGCTCTCTATACAGTCTCTCAGCAGAACTGAGCTCTCTGTACAGTCTCTCGCAGAACTGAGCTCTCTATACAGTCTCTCAGCAGAACTGAGCTCTCTATACAGCCTCTCATCAGAACTGAGCTCTATACAGCCTCTCATCAGAACTGAGCTCTCTATACAGCCTCTCAGCAGAACTGAGCTCTCTTACAGCCTCTCAGCAGAACTGAGCTCTCTATACAGCCTCTCAGCAGAACTGAGCTCTCTATACAGCCTCTCATCAGAACTGAGCTCTCTATACAGCCTCTCAGCAGAACTGAGCTCTCTATACAGCCTCTCAGCAGAACTGAGCTCTCTCTACAGCCTCTCAGCAGAACTGAGCTCTCTATACAGCCTCTCAGCAGAACTGAGCTCTCTCTACAGCCTCTCAGCAGAACTGAGCTCTCTATACAGTCTCTCAGCAGAACTGAGCTCTCTATACAGTCTCTCAGCATAGCGTTTGACTCAGTTATGGAAAACTGGTCTGTCAGTGGAATGTGCCGTTATGATGGGCACGGATGTCAGATGGTGAAGTCTGTGTGGTCTGTGCTAGCACAAGGGATAGTCACTGCAGTGCTGTGTGTGCGTGCTGCATTAGCATAGACGCTGTCATGGAACACTGAGCTGTACATGCAGATATTGATGATCCCGTTATTTTACATCGAATGAGATTTGGGCCCAAGCCGCTTGTTACGAGGGCAAGGAATCGGTGAGAGCTGTGAGGTGGGGGGTGGGCGTGGGGATGGGGGGGCGGGCGGGGGGGGGGGGGGGGGGAGGGGAGGGGGGGGGGGGCCGCAATGTGGTGTGTGACAGCCCCACTGGCTGTCTTAGCAGGGAGGGGCGTTGGCGGCAGGTGAGAAGTACATCAAAGAGAACGCTCTCTACTGTCTCCTGTCTGTCTGTCTGTCTGTCTGTCTGGCAGTCTGTCTCTGTCTTTCCGTCTGTCTGTGTGTCTCTCGGTTTGTCTCTTGTCACTGTCTGACTGTGTGTCTGTCTCTCTTTCTCACTCTCTCTCTCTCCGCGTCTCATTCTTTCTCTTTCTGCCTCACTCACACACACACACGCACGCACGCACGCACGCACGCACGCACGCACGCACGCACGCACGCACGCACGCACGCACGCACACACACACACACACACACACTCTCTCTCTCTCTCTCTCTCTGTCTCTCTCTCTCTGGCTCGCTCTCGCTCTCCCCTCCTCCCCCCCCGCCCTCTCTCTTTCTTTCCGTCTGTCTGTCGGTCTGTCTGTCTCTGTCTGTCGGTCGGTCGGTCGGTCTGCTTGTCTGTCTGTCTGCCTCTCTCTCTCTCTCTCACCACGCCCGCCCGCGCGCGCCTGTGTGTGTGTGTGTGTGTGGTGTGTGTGTGTGTTGTGTGTGTGTGTGTGTGTGTGTGTGGTGCTGTGCGTGCGTGGTGCGTGGCGTGCGTCGTGTGTGTGCCTGCGCGCGCGCGCGTGTGTGTGTGTGTTTAAGAGTGGGAGATGAGGGTGGGAGGTGGGGTCGGACACTGCATGATTATAAGTTTGCAGAGTGAAATTCAGATTGTGGAAAACATCGTTCTCTCTTTAACATTAATTATTCTCCTTTTCCATCTTGGGGAGCCCACCCCAGTAATCGCTTCCTCCCGCCGCTATTGATTTCTTCAGCTGTAATCAGATGGGGGAAGAGGAGTGGTGTGGAGGGCGGGAGAAGGGGGAAGAGGGATCATTGGGAGGACAGGGGGAGCAGGAGGGGAAGGGGAGGAGGGGGGGGGGGGGGGGGGGGGAGGGTTAGGGTCGGAGGAGGAAGTGTTTCCCCTGACACTCCCCAGTTTGCTGTGTTGTGTCAATTCCTGTTCATTTCTTGCTGGCAGGGAGGCCATGAGATATTCTGCTTCAGATAACAGGGCAACAGCTACCCGACACAGGACCAAATGGGAAAAGACACACACACACACACACACACACACACACACACACACACACACACACACACACACACACACACACACACCACACACACCACCACACACCACACACCACACACACACACACACACACACACACACACACACACACACACACACACACACACACACACACACCATCACACACACACACCACACCACACACACACCACACACCACACACACACACACACACCACACACACACACACACACACACACACAACACACACACAACACACCACCACACACTCACTCACACCACACACACACACACACACACACACACACACACACACACACACACACACACACACACACACACACACACACACACACACACACACACACACCACACGCACGCATACACACTCAGACTCACACACACTCACACACACACACACACACACACACACACACACACACACACACACACACACAACACACACACACACACACACAAAACCCCTTACGCTTACACTGTCTACAGGAGGAAGAATACCTTCAGATACAGCACTTTAAGGATGCAAAATAAATCAATTTGATTCTGTCAGTGTCACCAAACGCTGTAGATGGCAAAACATCCGCTGCTGGATCAGTGAGGCGAAGAAAGGATATTGATAAGGATAAAGGGCGCTGGAATAGCTCAGCTCAGATCCTGGGGTTGCGGGTTCGAATCTCCGCTGGGCCGTTTCGGTACAGTGGGATTTTTCCATCAGAGTTAACATTGGTTTTGACCCTATTTCTTAAACAGTCCTTCGAATGAGACTATATAATATACCAAGGTTCCGTGTGTGAACGCACGCGTATCTTGCACACACGTAAAATCCCATTACCAACTTTCGCCTCTTTGGCCGTTGGTATGGATGACACGTTACACACAGCATGCACCCTGCGTGAGAAATTGAAAGAAAGAAGGAAGTAAGGAAATTGAGCAGACGATATTGACTGTATGACACGAGAAACGATTGAATGAAGCTCCGGCAGGCAGCTCTTCGGTCGGCACTACCCAGGTAGGCAGCCCGTTTCGTACACGTGAGTGTGGATTGTTAGCGCCTAAAACCTTTGGCAAGACGCTTTATAAATGCTCTGTTATCATAATTATTATTGTAATAAAAACAACAACAAACAAACAAGATGCAAATCATGTAAACGTACTCCCAGTTTATCTGAATACGCGTAAGATATTCCATAACAGGAAAAACCGTTTTGGGCCGTTATAGCCGTTAGTAAAGGCTATTCTGGTAAACATCGGCCATCATCTGTGACCCATAATGAACATACCTACAAATTTTTAGAAAGATCGGTCAAGTACTTTCTGAGATATTCCTAAAGAAGAAAAACCGTTATGGGCCGTTATAGCCGTTACTAACGGCTATAACGGTAAAGTAAAACATCGGGCATCATCCGTGACCCATAATGAACTACCTACAAATTTTCAGAAAGATCGGCCCAGTAGTTTTGTCTGGAGCGAGTGGAACACATTTTGACCACGGACGGACAGACATACACACACACACACAGACAGCATTTCTTCGTTCCCATTGTAAAGTACTCCCTGTTCTATAAAAACTGGGAGTACAAAAAAGACAAGCGCATTGCCTTGTACAACAATATACAAACGATACTGACTGGATGGCAAGCGAAACAGAAAGCTTGGAACAGATACGATATAAAAGTGATACTGACTGGATGGCAAGCGAAACAGAAAGCTGGTAGGAACAGCATTGACGAATCAAGAAGTGTAGACAGTGGAGTGGGGACGGCAATCAACGACAGGCTGTCCACAGCTGGTGTCAGTGTCACTAAGACACGCACAGGGGGTGGGGCAGTGTGGAGATGAGGGCAGACCACACCAGATGCTGTCCAGGACTGGCCGTTGGTCACCTGGCGATATGGACACCCCCCCCCCCCCCCCTCTGCCCAGGAGGTTTATCCAGTCAGTCATTTACCGCACCGCTTTTTCATCCTTCGCCACACCCATTTCTAACGTATTTCATGCAAACATTTGCAACCTCTACGTAACTCCTCTGTCTCTCTCTGTCTCTGTCTATCTCTCTGTGTCTTTCGCTGTCTCTCTGTCTCTGTCTGTCTGTTGGTCTGTCTATCTGTCTCTTTTTCCCCTCTCTCTCTCCCCGTCTCACTCTCTTCTCTCTCTTTGAGCGTGCGGCGCGCGCGGTGTGTGTATTGATCGATCGATCGATGTATTATCCATCTATCTATCTACATGTCTATCTATCTAGTTCATTCTATCCATACATACATACATACATTGATACATACATACACACAAACATGCATACATAACATAATGTTGGAATAATATCTTGATTTACTAATGTGTTATGACGTATATTCAAGTATCTGCACGGGCAGGTGCTCTGAATGTCTTCCTATAGCGCGGCTGAGGTGCGTCCAGGGTCTCTCTTATCTCCCCTGCAGTCCTGCCTTGACCGCAGCTGATTTGCTGCCCCTCTCTTTCTACATCCAACTCGTCTGGGAGGAATTTTACCCAACTGAAGGCTTTGGAAATGGTGCAGAATCACTGCTCGACACGACGTGTGGATGAGAGAGAGAGAGAGAGAGAGAGAGAGAGAGAGAGAGAGAGAGAGAGAGAGAGAGAGAGATTATTTTTATCTGACTCATGGCCAAAAACGTTTGAAAGTTAGTTTGAAATTTAGAATTTAGAAGAGTGCTTCGAGGGACTAAGAAATTATGAAGTGAGTTGTACTTTAGGAGAACATTAAAGTTAAAAACGAAATTGTTGAGAAACTCCTGGTTTTCATCTTGAGATCAAAATTGGTTGCGTTATAAACCCATTCATATATTTATCATATCAGGCGAAAGGAAGGACGTTTACTCAAAACGAAAAACATTTTTTATTACCGCAGACATTGTCTTCTGTTACTGTGTATTCACTGACAGCTTGGCCGATGTGTTACGTGGCACATATGACTTCCGAAGAGAGCATAGTAGAAAGAGAAAACTGCAATTGCGAGTGGATGGGGACAAAGTTTGACTTTATGACCAGCGAGGCGCAGTTTCCATATCGATTTTCGTACTTATGCACTTACGTCAGCAAGTGCAACGGACAGGCACAGATCTTGTGTCAGTCGAGACTGCAACTGGCGGCCACTTTCTTTGAACCTTTTTTTTCTGTTCAACTGAAAAGGTTTTTGATCTGTGAGGTATGTTTTGGCTCGTTGGGTGTTGTCAGATGTTACAGAGGGGAAAAGCAAACGGTACAGGTTGTGAAGATATTATTTGCGATGTTTCAAACAGAAGTTTCAAATTTTTTTCAACCAAACATTTGTTTTTAATATCGTCTCTCATAACAGCTACCTACAGAGCTTTTTATCATCTCTCAGAACAGCTACACAGCATAAAACCTACAGAGCTTTTTATCATCTCTCATAACAGCTACACAGCATAAAACCTACAGAGCTTTTTATCATCTCTCAGAACAGCTACACAGTATAAGACATACAGAGCTTTTTATCATCTCTCAGAACAGCAACACAGCATAAAACCTACAGAGCTTTTTATCATTTCTCATAACAGCTACACAGTATAAAACATACAGAGCTTTGTATAATCTCTTAGAACATCTACACAGCATAAACCCTACAGAGCTTTTTATCATCTCTCATAACAGCTACACAGTATAAAACTGGTGGAGCTATGAAATGACCTTATCGACTGCTGGACTGAAGCGAATGATTGGATTGTATGATTGTCGAAAGGGTTGATTGGATTGTATGATTGTCGAAAGGGTTGATTGGATTGTATGATTGTCGAAAGGGTTGTTGAACAAGTGAATTCATCTCCTGTACGTGGCTATCCTCATCAAAGATCCTTACAATCCCGTAGTTTTCTCCCCTCTGCGTCTTCCTGTCTTTCGTTTCCCTCTGTATCTTTCCCAATTAGCACTTCCGTCTGTATCCTTCCCATTGTATATGTGTGTGTCCTTTCCACTTTGCACTTTCCTCTTTGACCTTTACACTTTGCATTTCCCTCTGTGACCTTCCCTCTTTGCATTACCCTCTGTGTCCTCCCTCTTTGCAATACCCTCTGTGTTCTTCCTCTTTGCATTACCCTCTGTGTCCTCCCTCTTTGCATTACCTCTCTGTCCCCCCTCTTTGCATTAAACCCCTCTCTGTACCCCCTCTTTGCATTACCCTCTTGTCCCCCCTCTTTGCATTACCCTCTCTGTCCCCCCTCTTTGCATTACCCTCGTGTTCTCCCTCTTTGCATTACCCTCTGTGTCCTCCCTCTTTGCATTACCCCTGTGTTCCTCCCTCTTTGCATTACCCTCTGTGTCCTCCCTCTTTGCATTACCCTCTGTGTTCTCACTCTTTGCATTACCCTCTGTGTTCCTCCTCTCTGCATTACCCTCTGTGTTCTTTCCTCTTTGCATTACCCTCTGTGTCCTTCCTCTTTGCATTACCCTCTGTGTTCCTCCTCTTTGCATTACCCTCTGTGTTCTTTCCTCTTTGCATTACTCTCTGTGTCCTTCCTCTTTGCATTACCCTCTGTGTTCTTCCTCTTTGCATTACCCTCTGTGTCCTCCCTCTTTGCATTACCCTCTGTGTTCCTCCCTCTCTGCATTACCCTCTGTGTCCTCCCTCTTTGCATTTCCCTCTGTGTCCTCCCTCTTTGCATTACCCTCTGTGTCCTCCCTCTTTGCATTTCCCTCTGTGTCCTCCTCTTTGCATTACCCTCTGTGTCCTTCCCTCTTTGCATTTACCCTCTGTGTCCTCCCTCTTTGCATTTCCCTCTGTGTCCTCCTCTTTGCATTACCCTCTGTGTCCTTCCCTCTTTGCATTTCCCTCTGTGTTCCTTCCCTCTTTGCATTACCCTCTATGCCCTTCCCTCTTTCTCCTACCCTTTCTACACCTCTCTCTCCTATGCCCTTCCTCTTTTCTCCTACCCTTTCTACACTCTTCCTCTTGCCCTTCCCTCTTTCTCTCTCTACCCTTTCTACACTCTCTCTACCCTTGCCCTTCCCTCTTCTCTTACCCTTTCTACCTCTCTTCATGCCCTTCCTCTCTCTGCACTTTCCTCTCTATCCTTCCCTCTCCGCACTTTCCTCTTTCTCCTTCCCTCTTCTCCCGCACTTTCCCTCTTTCCTCACCTTTCTACCCCTGCTCTCTTCTTACTTGCCTTCCCTCTCTGCACTTCCTCTGTGTTTCCTCCCTCTTCATACTTTCCACACATCCCTCTCTTTCCCAGTTGCCTTCCTGTGTCCATCCCTGTGATGTTCATGTGGAGGTGTCGCTTTGATTCATGTCACTCAGCGATTTGTTTGTTGCCGTTCTGTTGTTGATCCTCAAGGCTGCTCCTCTCTCTCTCATCTCTCTTCTCCTTCTCTCTCTCTCTCTCTCTCTACCTCTCTCTTCTCTCTCCTCTTCCTCATCTTCTTCCTCTCTCTCCCTCTTGCTCCTCTTCTCTCTCCTCTATCCTCTCTTCTCTCTCTCTCTACTCCTCGTCCTTTCTCTCTCCCTCTCCTGAATACCACGCATACAGCTCAGTCTGTCATTACCTCCTTCTCATCACTAGAATACAAATACCAGCTCGATTGTCAAGGAATGTACAAAATGAAAAAAAGTCAGTCTCTGCAATAGAGCCTTGTTGAACATCTATTGACTCTTCATTTCGCATAGCGCCGTCATTTTGGTGGAAACAATACGGCTGAAATAAACAAACGTCTGAAACAGATTGTTTGTTGGAAATATTTTACATAAAGTCTGATGGTGTCCCTAGAAAACAATAAGCTGCTCGTGTTTTGTAGCAGTTGCAAATCACTTCCTCTTTTCGTCTCTCGTCTCTGCTTTTGACTGAACGTGTGTCTGTCTGTCTTCCTTTCTCCCTGTCCCTCTATGTCCGTCTGTCTGTCTGTCGTCTGTCCATCTTCTGTCTGTCTCTCTCTCTCTGCCGTTCTCTCTATTTCTATCACTGTCTCTTTCTGTCTCTCTGTGTCTGTCTTACTTTCACACACACACACACACACACACACACACACACACACACACACACACACACACACACACACACACACACACACTCTCTCTCTCTCTCTCTCTCTTCTCACTCTCTCTCTGCAGCTCTCTATTTGTCTGTCTCTGTCTCTTCCTGTCTGTCTGTCACTCCATGTCTGTCTCTCTGTCCGTCTGTGTATCTCTGAGTTGTGTCTTTTTCTCCCCCCCCCCCCCCCTCTCTCTCTGTGCTGTGATTTAGTTGCCCGAGACGTATTGGTATGTCTTCTGTGTGTTTGCTACATGCCTTTGTCTTTTGCAATTTGTCAAACACATTTCTAGGCAAAGGTTAAGTGTACAACCGCGAACTTGCTTAAGTCACCTCCGATCATAAAGATACTATTTCGTCTGTCTCTATCTGTCCATCAGACCCCGTCATCCCCATCCCCGCCCTTTGTGTGTGTGTGTGTGTGTGTGTGTGTGTGTGTGTGTGTGTGTGTGTGTGTGTGATGTACTGGTGTCCATCTGTCCTTGCCCTCCGGTCCTCTCTCCCTCCCCCTGACAGGTATGGTACCCCAGGGCAAAGCCCACTGATGTGCTAACCCCTGTCGGTAATACAGACACTGAAGGTCAGTGAATATGTTGCCATTCTACTCTGTGTGCCTCATGGCACACGCACACACACACACACACACACACACACACACACACACACACACACACACACACACACACACACACACACACACCACACTAGTATCACTCAAAGTGAACAGACGTTAAACAGAAGAACGAACAGAGAGAGAGAGAGAGAGAGAGAGAGAGAGAGAGAGAGAGAGAGAGAGAGAGAGAGAGAGAGAGAGAGAACATAATACTGAGGAGTTCCACTTTGGTCCGAGACTTGCATGACAAGCTTGAACTGCACACGTCATATATCAGTGATAGCCAGGTCCGAGAGATAGAGACACCAGCAGTGTTGGTCAGGAAATTAGAACGATTCTATCAGACACGCACGTGTTAAGTGGAGAGAGAGAGAGAGAGAGAGAGAGAGAGAGAGAGAGAAGAGAGAGAGAGAGAGAATGGAGAGGGGAAGGGAAGAGGGGGAAGGGAGGAGATAGGAACTTCTAGTAGTATTAATCAGCCGACGTCGTGTCCGAAATAAAATAATCATCGTAATGACCAAATGACGAACTGATTAATGACTGATAATTATGCGACACCTGTTTTACAACTCTGTGCTCTCGTTCATTCTCCTCCTCCCTCGCTTAATCTTGCTTCTTTATGAACATGCCACTGAATGCTGCTGCAGCTGCTGCTAATGTTGCTCCTGTTAAACAGCAACTCCACTACTACTGCTGCTCCTCCTCCTCCTCCTCCTACTATTCCTGCTGCTGCTACTACTACTGCTAGTGCTACTGCTTCAAGTTGTGCTGCTTCTGCTGCTGCTATTACTTCTGCAAATATTACTGCTACTACTTACTACTACTACTACTACTACTACTACTACTACTACCAACACCAACACCACTGATACTACTGCTACGCTACAAAAATTACTACTACTGCGGCTTCTGCTGTTGCTACTGCCATAGAACAACCACCAACCACCACTACTACGACGATCACTACTACGACTTCAACACACAACAACAACAGCAAATACTACTACTATTATTACTACTACTAATATTAGAACTACTACCATCACCACCACCACCATCACTGTTACTATAACCACCACCACCACCACCACCACTATTACTATTGCTGTTGCGGTTTTTACTTATGGAACTGCCACCATAACAGTTGTTGCTGTTACTTACGCTACCCCCACTATTGCTGCTGCAGTTGTTCCTTACGCCACTGCCACTACTATTGTTGCTGCCGCAGCTATTGCTTATGCTGCTACCACTATCACTGCTGCCTGTGTTACTTATACTGCTGCCCCCCATATTCCTACTGCTGCCACTACTGCTCATGCTGCTACCACTATCACTGCTGCCTGTGTTACTTATACTGCTGCCCCCCATATTCCTACTGCTGCCACTACAGCTCATGCTGCTACCACTATCGCTGTTGTTTATGCTGTAATTGCTGCTGCTTCTGTTGTTGTTTATGCTACGATCACTATTGCTATTGCCGCTGTTACGTATACCTCTACCACGATCGCTGCTACGGTTGGTTATGCTCTTACCGCTGTTGTTGCGGCTGTTGTTTATGCCATAACTTTAGTCAGTGCTGCTGCTGTTATTGCTTTTGTTACTACTGTTATTGCTGCTACTGCTATTGCTTTACATTACTGCCACTTTCTTCACTCCTGCTGCTGTTTTACGACTACTACTGTCATTGCTACCGTTGCTGGTTATGCTGCTGTTGTTGTCACTGCTACTGCTGTTGTACAAGCTGTCACAACTATCAATACTATTGCAGTTATTTATGGAACTACTACTATTGCTACTGCGGTTGTTTAAGCTGTCACAAGTGTCACTACTATTGCTGTTGTTTATGGAACTACTACTATTGCTACTGTTGTTGTTTATGCTTCTACCACTTTCGCTGCTGCATCTGTTGCTGCTTATGCTATTCTACTGTTGCAAGCTGCTTCTTTTATTTAAATTTACAACTGCTATTGCTGCTGTTTCTGTTACTTCAATGGTACAACTGCTATTGCTCCTACTTCTCGTACCTCAATGCGACTATTACTATTCCTGTTGGTTCTGTTACTTCAATGTTAGTACTACAATTGTGCTGCATCTATTACTTTAATACTACTGTTGCTGCTGAGTAATTGTCGTTCCTAGCGCTATTGCTGCTGCTGTTGTTGCTTCTATAATTCTGCTGCTGCTGCTACAACAACAGCAACAACAACAATCACTGTTACTACTACTACTACTGCTGCTGCTGCTGCTGCTGTTGCTGCTGCTGCTGCTGCTGCTGCTGCTGCTGTTACTTTTACTACTACTGCTGCTGCTGCTACTTTGACATCGAAGCTGATACAGTTTCTTTTAATGTTACCGCTGTAACTACTTTTGCTTTGCTGCTGGTACTGCAATTTCTACAGCCACTTCTATTGCTGCTGCTGCTCCTGCTGCTGTTAGCATCGATGCTGATACTATTACTACTCTTATTGCTTTTGCTGCTGCTGCTGCTATTGTTGACAGGACTGATGCAAATGTCCCTGATATTATTTCTACCGCTGCCGATGTCGCTGCTACTTAGCAAGAGGAGATGATGACAATGAGGACACCGATGACAATGAGGACACCGATGACAATAAGGACACCGATGACAATGAGGACACCGATAACAATGAGGACACCGATGACAATGAGGACACCGATGACAATGAGGACACCGATGACAATGAGGACACCGATGACAATGAGGACACCGATGACAATGAGGACACCGATGACAATAAGGACACCGATGACAATGAGGACACCGATGACAATGAGGACACCGATGACAATAAGGACACCGATGACAATGAGGACACCGATGACAATAAGGACACCGATGACAATAAGGACACCGATGACAATGAGGACACCGATGACAATGAGGACACCGATGACAATGAGGACACCGATGACAATGAGGACACCGATGACAATAAGGACACCGATGACAATGAGGACACCGATGACAATGAGGACACCGATGACAATAAGGACACCGATGACAATGAGGACACCGATGACAATGAGGACACCGATGACAATAAGGACACCGATGACAATAAGGACACCGATGACAATGAGGACACCGATGACAATGAGGACACCGATGACAATGAGGACACCGATGACAATAAGGACACCGATGACAATAAGGACACCGATGACAATGAGGACACCGATGACAATGAGGACACCGATGACAATAAGGACACCGATGACAATGAGGACACCGATGACAATAAGGACACCGATGACAATAAGGACACCGATGACAATGAGGACACCGATGACAATGAGGACACCGATGACAATGAGGACACCGATGACAATGAGGACACCGATGACAATAAGGACACCGATGACAATGAGGACACCGATGACAATGAGGACACCGATGACAATAAGGACACCGATGACAATGAGGACACCGATGACAATGAGGACACCGATGACAATAAGGACACCGATGACAATAAGGACACCGATGACAATGAGGACACCGATGACAATGAGGACACCGATGACAATGAGGACACCGATGACAATAAGGACACCGATGACAATAAGGACACCGATGACAATGAGGACACCGATGACAATGAGGACACCGATGACAATAAGGACACCGATGACAATGAGGACACCGATGACAATAAGGACACCGATAACAATGAGGACACCGATGACAATGAGGACACCGATGACAATGCCCATGGTCGTCTGTCCGTGCCATCACCGTCTGTACACTGCAAGCACAAAGAATCCCGAGTGCGTGGGACAGACAGTGCGCTGTTTTCTCTCCGCTGGTGCTGTTGGTACAGTGAGCCAACGGAGGCCGTGGGGAACCTACTTTAATTTCCTCTTCAGCGGGATTTCCACCATGGTGGAGAGAGAGCGTTGATCTGTGGGCGTTTTTTGTTCGGCTCCTGTCTGTTTGTTTGGGAAGAGGGCGGGGTAGAGCGATGGCGACAGCGGCGGAGAAGGAGGGTGAGAGGGTGGGGAAAGGTAGTGTAAAGGGGGAAAGGAGTGGAGGGGAGGGGGCTAGGCCCGTGTGCGTTAACTTGTGCGCGGCACGCATAAACGGAGGCTAAGAGAAAGACCCTCCAAGACCGGTTAGCGATTAATCGATGATGGACACGTTCGGCGCCGGTCTCGCTCCACTACCTCCCCCCAGCCCCCCCCCCCCCCCCCCGCCCCTCCCCTTCTCCTGTCCTTTCCTCGTCCCCTTCCCCCCCCCCCCCCTCTCTTCTTCCCAATCATTGCACTTCCATTCCACGTCCACCACCACCTCAACAGTGCCAAACAACATCAGCAAAGTTATGATGGTGGACAGAGTAAAAATATTGGCAAGATAATGGAGTTAGCGTCGCCGAACAATCATCCTGGTGACAAAGCTAATCATGCCGGACAATCAGTAAGATAATGGAGTCAGTATTGCCAACAATCATCGGCACTGTGATAATAGAACTAGTATTGACAGACAATTAACAGGATGGAGTAGAACCAAATAGCAGCTAGATGATAGAGTTAATAACGCCCAATAGTCAGAAGGTAGCGGATTTATTATTGCCAACGAAACGATCTTCGGAATAATGAATTAATAGTGCCAGACAATCGATATGATAATGAGCGTGAGTACTGCAGAAATGACTGCATCAAACGGCCAGACAATCGATATGATAATGAGCGTTGAGTACTGCAGAAATGACTGCAGCGTGAGTACTGCAGAAATGACTGCATCAAACGGCTAGACAATCGATATGATAATGATCGTGAGTACTGCAGAAATGACTGCATCGTGAGTACTGCAGAAATGACTGCATCGTGAGTACTTCAAAAAGGGACTGCATCGTGAGTACTGCAGAAATGACTGCATCGTGAGTACTGCAGAAATGACTGCATCGTGAGTACTGCAAATGACTGCCGTGAGTACTGCAGAAATGACGGCATCGTGAGTACTGCAGAAATGACGGCATCGTGAGTACTGCAGAAATGACTGCATCGTGAGTACTGCAGAAATGACTGCATCGTGAGTACTGCAGAAATGACTGCATCAAACGGATGACGGGAGCGGAACCAGGTGGCAGCAAGAGAACGGAATAATAATGCTGCACAGTGAAATAAAAGTTGATATTGCCAGACAGTTAACAAGGTATCCCGTACATTCAGGAAAATAATGGAGATAGTATTGCTACAACATCAGCAAGATAATGTAAGAATGCTTCACAATCATCAAGATAATGGATTTAGTATTGCCATGAAATCAGAAAAAAGCCCCTGGAGTTACTTCTGCTAAACAAGCAACAAGATAATTGACATAGCATTGCCATTACAATCATCAGGATAATGGAGTTTTGTCTTCCCAGGCAATCGTTAGAATAATGGAATACCACCATTCAGTCATCGAGATACTGGAACTAGCGTGGTCACAAAACCCAGCAAGATCATGAAGTTATCATTGCCACGCCCACCAATGTGCCAGCAAGATCATGAAGTTATCATTGCCATACAACCACAATGTGCCAGCAAGATCATGAAGTTATCATTGCCATACGCACCAATGTGCCAGCAAGATCATGAAGTTATCATTGCCACACGACCACCAATGTGCCAGCAAGATCATGAAGTTATCATTGCCATACGACACCAATGTGCCAGCAAGATCATGAAGTTATCATTGCCCACACGACCACCAATGTGCCAGCAAGATCATGAAGTTATCATTGCCACACGACCACCAATGTGCAGCAAGATCATGAAGTTATCATTGCCATGCGCCCACCAATGTGCCAGCAAGATCATGAAGTTATCATTGCCACACGCCCACCAATGTGCCAGCAAGATCATGAAGTTATCATTGTCACACGACCACCAATGTGCCAGCAAGATCATGAAGTTATCATTGCCACACGACCACCAATGTGCCAGCAAGATCATGAAGTTATCATTGCCATACGACCACCAATGTGCCAGCAAGATCATGAAGTTATCATTGCCATACGACCACCAATGTGCAGCAAGATCATGAAGTTATCATTGCCATACGACCACCAATGTACCAGCAAGATCATGAAGTTATCATTGCATACGACCACCAATGTGCCAGCAAGATCATGAATTTTATCATTGCCATACGACCACCAATGTGATGAGGTTAGTGTTTGCCAGAAAGTGGCAAAGTAATGGAGTTAGTAAAATTATACACTCGGAATGGAGCAAGTACTGCTATACAGTCAGCAAGACCATGGAGTTAGTTTTGGTAGACAGTTCGGGTGACAGTGGCGTTTCGCCAGACAGTTAAGATAAGGGGAAAATAGAACCCTATATAAGCAAGATAATGGGGCTAATGATATAAGTCAACAGATCATGGAGTTAGTGTTGGCAGATTTCCAGCAAAATAATGGAGTAGAACGAGACAACAGCTTGATATTGGTAGAGAATCAATCAGACGGTGGCGAGATAACGGAGTAGAATCAGATATGAGCAAAATGATAAAGTGGAACCAGACAAGACCAAGATAAAGAAATAGCATAAGAGAACCAGGAAGGTAACAGAACAGAGCATGACAATCAGAAAGTCAATGGAGCAGAGCATGACGATCAGAAAGTAATGGAGCAGAGCATGACAATCAGAAAGTCAATGGAGCAGAGCATGACAGTCAGAAAATTAGTGGAGCAGAGCATGACGATCAGAAAGTTAATGGAGCAGAGCATGACAATCAGAAAGTTAATGGAGCAGATCATGACAATCAGAAAGTCAATGGAGCGGAGCATGACGATCAGAAAGTTAATGGAGCAGAGCATGACGATCAGAAAGTGAATGGAGCAGAGCATGACAATCAGAAAGTCAATGGAGCAGAGCATGACAATCAGCAAGTTAATTGAACAGAGCATGACAATCAGAAAGTTAATGGAGCGGAGCATGACAATCAGAAAGGAAGTTAATGGAACAGAGCATGGGCAATCAGAAAGTTAATGGAGCAGAGCATGACAGTCAGAAAGTTAGTAGAGCAGAGCATGACGATCAGAAAGTTAATGGGAGCAGAGCATGACAATCAGAAAGTGAATGGAGCAGAGCATGACAATCAGAAAGGTAGTGGAGCAGAGCATGACAATCAGAAAGTGAATGGAGCAGAGCATGACAATCAGAAAGTGAATGGAGCAGTGCTTGGCAATTTGCAAGATAATGGAGTAGAAGCAGACAATAAAAGACAAGAGTACAGGCGGAAATTAGCATTTAATGGATCACTGCACGAAATCAGAAAGATAATGGAATAAAAACAGACAGAAGCAAGATAATGGAATAGAAGACAGAGGCAAGATAATGGAATAGAAGACAGAGGCAAGATAATGGAATAGAAGACAGAGGAAAGATTTAATGGAATAGAAGAGACAGAGAAGGTAATGGAGTAGAAGCAAACAGAGGCAACATATTGAGGTAGACGCAAACGGAGGCAAGATATTGAAATAGAAGCAGACAGAGACAAGATAACGGTGTAGAAGCTGACAGAGACAAGATAACGGTGTAGAAGCTGATAGAGGCAAAATAATGGAATAGAGGCAAGATAATGGAATAAAGCAGAGGCAAGATAATGGAATAGAAACAGACAGAGGCAAGATAATGGAATAGAGGCAAGATAATGGAATAGAAACAGACAGAGCAAGATAATGGAATAGAGGCAAGATAATGGAATAGAGGCAAGATAATGGAATAGAAGCAGAGTTCAAGATAACGGTGTAGAAGCAGACAGAGACAATAAAACGGGTTTTAGAAGCAGACAGAGGCAAAATAATGGAATAAAGCAGAGGCAAGATAATGGAATAGAAACAGACAGAGGCAAGATAATGGAATAGAAGCAGACAGGCAAGATAATGGAATAGAAACAGACAGAGGCAAGATAATGGAATAGAGGCAAGATAATGAAATAGAAACAGACAGACGCAAGATAATGGAATAGAGGCAAGATAATGGAATAGAAGCAGACAGAGGCAAGATAAGGGAATGGAAGGAGACAGAGGCAAGATAATGGAATAGAAGCAGACAGAGGCAAGATAATGGAATAGAAGCAGACAGAGGCAAGATAAGGGAATGGAAGCATACAGAGGCAAGATAATGGAATAGAAACAGAGGCAAGATAATGGAAATAGAAGCAGACAGAGGCAAGATAATGGAATAGAGGCAAGATAATGGAATAGAAACAGAGGCAAGATAATGGAATAGAAGCAGACAGAGGCAAGATAATGGAATAGAGGCAAGATAATGGAATAGAAACAGAGGCAAGATAATGGAATAGAGGCATGATAATGGAATAGAAGCAGACAGAGGCAAGATAATGGAATTAGAAGCAGACAGAGGCAAGATATGGAATAGAAGCAGACAGAGGCAAGATAAGGAAATGGAAGCATACAGAGGCAAGATAATGGAATAGAAGCAGACAGAGGCAAGATAATGGAATAGAGGCAAGATAATGGAATAGAAACGAGGCAAGATAATGGAATAGAGGCATGATAATGGAATAGAAGCAGACAGAGGCAAGATAATGGAATAGAAGCAGACAGAGGCAAGATAATGGAATAGAAGCAGACAGGCAAAATAATGGAATAGAAGCAGACAGAGGCATGATAGTTATGTAGAGGCAGACAATAACAAGAGCACAGACGGAAAAGCAGCCAAGCAATGTAACACTGCATAACAATCGGCAAGATAATGGAGTCGATAGTCCCAGACAATCCGCTGAGAACCCCATTCCTGGTGGCAGACAGTCTACAGACATGGAATCACTCACAAGGTCTGGCACTTCCTTCCACTGTGGATGGCTGTCATCGTTTTGCTGATGTGTGTAACTGACATAGTGTGATGCCTGTCCTATAGTGTGTGATAGCGTACTGTTGACAGTGTGTGATGTAGGCCACTGGTACCTGTGTACTGTTGACAGTGTGTGATTTAGGTCACTGGCACCTGCGTACTGTTGACAGAGTGTGATATATGGGAGTGGTACCTGCGTACTGTTGACAGTGTGTGATTATGCCACTGGTACCTGCGTACTGTTGACAGTGTGTGATGTAGGCCACTGGTACCTGCGTACTGTTGACAGTGTGTGATATAGACCACTGGTACCTGCGTACTGTTGACAGTGTGTGATATAGGTCACTGGCACCTGCGTACTGTTGACAGTGTGGTGACATAGGGGAGTGGTACCTGCGTACTGTTGACAGTGTGTGATATAGGGGAGTGGTACCTGCGTACTGTTGACAGTGTGTGATATAGGGGAGTGGTACCTGCGTACTGTTGATAGTGTGTGATATAGGGGAGTGGTACCTGCGTACTGTTGACAGTGTGTGATATAGGCCACTGGTACCTGTGTACTGTTGACAGTGTGTGATATAGGCCACTGGTACCTGTGTACTGTTGACAGTGTGTGATATAGGCCACTGGTACTTGTGTACTGTTGACAGTGTGTGACATAGGCCACTGGTACCTGTGTACTGTTGACAGTGTGTGATATAGGCCACTGGTACTTGTGTACTGTTGACAGTGTGTGATATAGGGGAGTGGTACCTGCGTACTGTTGACAGTGTGTGATATAGGCCACTGGTACTTGTGTACTGTTGACAGCGTGTGATATAGGCCACTGGTACCTGTGTACTGTTGACAGTGTGTGATATAGACTACTGGTACCTGTGTACTGTTGACAGTGTGTGATATAGGGGAGTGGTACCTGCGTACTGTTGACAGTGTGTGATATAGGGGAGTGGTACCTGCGTACTGTTGACAGTGTGTGATATAGGGGAGTGGTACCTGCGTACTGTTGACAGTGTGTGATATAGGGGAGTGGTACCTGTGTATTGTTGACAGTGTGTGATATAGGTCTCTGGTACCTGTGTACTGTGGACTGTGTGTGATATAGGGGAGTGGTACCTTCGTGCTGTTGACAGTGTGTGATATAGGCCACTGGTACCTGCGTACTGTTGACAGTGTGTGATATAGGCCACTGGTACCTGTGTACTGTTGACAGTGTGTGATATAGGCCACTGGTACCTGTGTACTGTTGACAGTGTGTGATATAGGCCACTGGTACTTGTGTACTGTTGACAGTGTGTGATACAGGCCACTGGTACCTGTGTACTGTTGACAGTGTGTGATATAGACCACTGGTACCTGTGTACTGTTGACAGTGTGTGACATAGGTCACTGGTACCTGTGTACTGTTGACAGTGTGTGATATAGGCCTTTGGTACCTGTGTACTGTTGACAGTGTGTGATATAGGCCACTGGTACCTGTGTACTGTTGACAGTGTGTGATATAGGCCTTTGGTACCTGTGTACTGTTGACAGTGTGTGATATAGGGGAGTGGTACCTGTGTACTGTTGACAGTGTGTGATATAGGCCACTGGTACTTGTGTACTGTTGACAGTGTGTGATATAGGCCACTGGTACCTGTGTACTGTTGACAGTGTGTGATATAGGCCTTTGGTACCTGCGTACTGATGACAGTGTGTGATATAGGGGAGTGGTACCTGCGTACTGTTGACAGTGTGTGATATAGGGGAGTGGTACCTGCGTACTGTTGACAGTGTGTGATATAGGGGAGTGGTACCTGTGTACTGTTGACAGTGTGTGATATAGGGGAGTGGTACTTGTGGACTGTGTGTGATATAGGGGAGTGGTACCTGCGTGCTGTTGACAGTGTGTGATATAGGCCACTGGTACATGCGTACTGTTGACAGTGTGTGATATAGGCCACTGGTACCTGTGTACTGCTGACAGTATGTGATATAGGCCACTGGTACCTGTGTACTGTTGACAGTGTGTGATATAGGCTACTGGTACTTGTGTGCTGTTGACAGTGTGTGATACAGGCCACTGGTACCTGTGTACTGTTGACAGTGTGTGATATAGGTCACTGGTACCTGTGTACTGTTGACAGTGTGTGATATAGGGGACTGGTACCTGCGTACTGTTGACAGTGTGTGATATAGGCCACTGGTACCTGTGTACTGTTGACAGTGTGTGATATAGGCCTTTGGTACCTGTGTACTGTTGACAGTGTGTAATATAGGGGACTGGTACCTGTGTACTGTTGACAGTGTGTGATATAGGCCACTGGTACCTGTGTACTGTTGACAGTGTGTGGTATAGGCCACTGGTCCCTGTGTACTGTTGACAGTGTGTGATATAGGTCACTGGTACCTGTGTACTGTTGACAGTGTGTGATATAGAGGAGTGGTACCTGTGTACTGTTGACAGTGTGTGATATAGGGGAGTGGTACCTGTGTACTGTTGACTGTGTGTGATATGGGGGACTTGTACACAGATACATTCTGTCTACTTAAAGAAGAATGACATGAAAGCGGACATTATGCTTCACTCGGGTCACCAACCGATTGGTTCTGATTAAGCTCACTCTACGAACCAAACCCACGTCTACAAAATAGTGCAGTCTAGGCAGCAGCTTGAGATAATCTAGCTTCCAAGCTCAAATTCTCGCTTTAGAAATTGGAGCAAAGGGGAGGGGGTGAATGTATACTCATCAGCCTGTGATTTCATTAAACAGCTCGGGATTTCTGGTAGGAAGACAAATAGACTCCGAAACGCAATGACAGAGGCAGCGGAAATGAGTTCCAGCTGGACCTGGTCGAGGAGGAGCGATCTGAATTTCATAAAGTTTGAATTTCCCAGCTTAGAGCGAGTGTCCCATGGCAACGTGGGTAAGGAAGCCGTATAAACAGGTGACGCCTTGAGACGCTCACATATCCAAAAGTCGCAGGTTCAAATCCCGGCAATACCAGGAAAAAAAGTCCAACGATGTATGGGTATTTTGATGTCGTGTCCTGCATGCGGCCTCGCCCCTTTTGAGTGTAAGAAGCGCAGGGTCGGGGTGGGTGGTGGTGTAGGTGGTGGTGGAGGTGGAGGTGGTCTGAAGACCTGCTGCTGTCAAGCTGTCCCTGGAGTTTCTTCCTGCTGACACCTGGCTGGACCACTGATTCCCGGGAATAGTGTCGGAGGACATCCGGACACTGTGGCACCGGGAAAGACCAGATGTACCACTCTGTGGGCTAGCTCCCCATTTTGCCTTGTTCCAGATGTACCACTCTGTGGGCTAGCTCCCCATTTTGCCTTGTTCCAGTTTGCCTTTAGCACCAAAACGAAAGATGTTCCCAGGATTCATCGAAATGGGGAGGGAATGACGAATTCATCAGCGTCAACCTAATTACAACTAGAAATCGTGGACGGATTATGAAGACTGAACAAGTGGAATTGCCACGTGTCTGTAAGAGGTGATTCTCCACGGAGCGAAGCTTGAAGGTCCATGGTACTCAAACGAATGAACAACAACGCACTGCGCCGGCAGATAAGCCGTTAGGAAGCTAAGGCCTGGGTTCAAACCACATGGCCAAGGACATCTATGCTGATTATTCAGACGAGAATAGTATTCAGATCCTCGATGCCAAACGCCACGAACTCAACTTGCGTCCTGCCAGTGCAAAAGAGGAATGGAAGAAATAAGATGAAAAAAAAATTAATCCGCAAACCGGATGCGCAAAAAGGGAAGAGCTCGCACTAGTCACACTGGAGACATTGTGTGTGGAACCTGCAGGGGCGTCTACT
>CM031626.1:49250688-49273188 GCA_018398815.1 Conus ventricosus
TGTAATTGTGTTGCGGGAACGACTTTATAGAGTATAACATGTGTTTGCGGAGTGTAACATGTCTCTGTTGACTGTAACTTGTCTCCGTGCAATGTGATCGGTAGTTTTAGAGTAAACTGTGTGTATGTTTTTAGAGTGTAACATGGTCTGTATGGATTGTAAGTTGTCTCTGTAGGATATAAAGTGTGTGGACGTATTGTGTTTTGATAGACTGTACACATTTTCTATCAATTGTAATGTATCCGTTGGGAGTAACTTGTGCATTTAGAACGTAACACGTGTCTGTTGATCGTGATTTGTGTTCGTGGAGTATAGTTATAGTCCGCAGAGTATAGTTATTGTCTGCAGAGTATAGTTATTGTCCGCAGAGTACAGTTATTGTCCGCAGAGTATAGTTATTGTCCGCAGAGTATAGTTATTGTCCGCAGAGTGTAATTTGTGCCAGTGGAATGTAACATGGATTATAGCTTGTCTCAGTAGAGTGTAACATAGAGTGGAACTTGTATCACTAGAATGTAACATAGACCGCAACATGTGTGAGTAGAGTGTAACACAGTTTGCAACATGTGTCAGGAGAGTGTAACACAGATTGCAACTTGTGTCGGTAGAGTGTAACACTTGTTTGCAGATCGTAACTTGTTTCTGTATAAGGTGCCATGTGTTTGTGGAGTGGATGCATGTCTGTGGAGTGTCATGACGTGGGTGTAGACTGTAACGTGTGTCTGTGGATGTTATGACGTGGGTGTAGATTGTAACATGTGTCTGTGGATGTTATGACGTGGGTGTAGATTGTAACGTGTGTCTGTGGATGTTATGACGTGGGTGTAGATTGTAACGTGTGTCTGTGGATGTCATGACGTGGTTGTGTAGATATTGTAACGTGTGTCTGTGGATGTCATGACGTGGGTGTAGATTGTGACGTGTGTCTGTGTGTGGGATGCATGTCATGACGTGGGTGTAGATTGTAACGTGTGTCTGTGGATGTCATGACGTGGGTGTAACGTGTGTCTGTGGATGTCATGACGTGGGTGTAGATTGTAACGTGTGTCTGTGGATGTCATGACGTGGGTGTAGATTGTAACGTGTGTCTGTGGATGTCATGACGTGGGTGTAGATTGTAACGTGTGTCTGTGGATGTCATGACGTGGGTGTAGATTGTAACGTGTGTCTGTGGATGTCATGACGTGGGTTTAGATTGTAACGTGTGTCTGTGGATGTCATGACGTGGGTGTAGATTGTAACGTGTGTCTGTGGATGTCATGACGTGGGTGTACATTGTAACGTGTGTCTGTGGATGTCATGACGTGGGTGTAGATTGTGACGTGTGTCTGTGGATGTCATGACGTGGGTGTAGATTGTAACGTGTGTCTGTGGATGTCATGACGTGGGTGTAGATCTTGTGACGTGTTGTCTGTGGATGTCATGACGTGGGTGTAGATTGTAACGTGTGTCTGTGGATGTCATGACGTGGGTGTAGATTGTAACGTGTGTCTGTGGATGTCATGACGTGGGTGTAGATTGTAACGTGTGTCTGTGGATGTCATGACGTGGGTGTAGATTGTGACGTGTGTCTGTGGATGTCATGACGTGGGTGTAGATTGTAACGTGTGTCTGTGGATGTCATGACGTGGGTGTAGATTGTAACGTGTGTCTGTGGATGTCATGACGTGGGTGTAACGTGTGTCTGTGGATGTCATGACGTGGGTGTAGATTGTAACGTGTGTCTGTGGATGTCATGACGTGGGTGTACATTGTAACGTGTGTCTGTGGATGTCATGACGTGGGTGTACATTGTAACGTGTGTCTGTGGATGTCATGATGTGGGTGTAGATTGTGACGTGTGTCTGTGGATGTCATGACGTGGGTGTAGATTGTAACGTGTGTCTGTGAAAGGAAACGTGTGCTGGCGATTGTAACGTATGTCTGCAACAAAAAAAACAAAACCCTAGCGTGTTCGTAACTGTTTGCCGCGGGCATAGTACATAGCACACAGCAGCGTTACCCGTTGAGCACACAGCGCATGTCCACGCACCGTAGCGTGCTCAGGATACGTGCTGGAAGCGACATTCGTTGTCGCCTTTGTCAGTGGAGTGTGTGTGAAGTTGGAAGAAGCTGCACGGGGGGACCCAGCGCACCACGTCTGTCATGTCACAAGACAAAGCGCGGCCCATCCATCTCTGTGGACAGCGGCTGAATAGCGCTGGGAGGGGAACGGACACCTGCCGGGCAAAGGGGTGTGTGTGTGGGGGTGGGGGGGGGGGAGCTGCCGTCAGGAGTGAAGTGCACGTCCTGCAAAAAAAAAAAGGGGGGTGGGGGTGGGGGGACTTGTAGAACCGCACACGCTCCTGTCATTTTTAAAAAAAACAGCAACAAGTGTATGTCCATTTCTTCTGTTCCATTTGTTCTAAATGGAAACGTAGTGTGGCGGAAATGTACTTGCTCACGGAGCGTACTGGCAGCGACTAGAACACTTTGGCATTTTTGCTACTTACAAGAAAGATCATTAACGAGAAAGGTTAGAATCACACACACACACACACACACACACACACACACACACACACACACACACACACACACACACACACACATTCTCTCCCTCTCTCCCTCCTCCATCTCTCTTCCTCCTCTCTCTCTCTCTCTCTCTCTCTCTCTCTCTCTCTCTCTCTCTCTGAAACTTCTGTTTAGAGGTTATCTAATAATAACCGTTGTTACTTTTTTTTTTGTCAAAGAGAGAAAACAACTTTGTTTTTCTCTTCAACAGCATGTGGCAGCACACGCAACCAGTCGAAACAGACAGACCTCACGCATCAAAGAGGTTAAGTTCAAGTAGCCGCCATTTTGTGTTCCTGGGCTGACGCAAGACAATGTACCTGCTCTTTCCTCTTGGTGTTGTACATACCGTACAAATCGATCTCTGTACTGCGCCCGACTCCTGCGTTTTCTTTCTGCTGTTGATCTCCTGTCAGAAAAGGTTCACCATGTTACTCCCCACAGTCGGCGTCGGTAGGTCTGCAGCTCGGAATTGCGTGGCTCGATCAGATAGTGTGTCACAAAATGTGAGGTTGTTGCAGCCTTGCACGGTCAGATGATGTGTCACAAATGTGAAGTTGTTGCAGCCTTGCACGGTCAGATGATGTGTCACAAAATGTGAAGCTGTTGCAGCATTGCACGGTCAGATAATGTGTCTCAAAATGTGAAGCTGTTGCAGCATTGCACGGTCAGATAATGTGTCACAAAATGTGAAGCTGTTGCAGCATTGCACGGTCAGATAATGTGTCACAAAACGTGAAGCTGTTGCAGCATTGCACGGTCAGATGATGTGTCACAAAATGTGAAGCTGTTGCAGCATTGCACGATCAGATGATGTGTCACAAAATGTGAAGCTGTTGCAGCATTGCACTGTCAGATAATGTGTCACAAAATGTGAAGCTGTTGCAGCATTGCACGGTCAGATAATATGCGACAAAATATGAAGCTGTTGCAGCATTGCATGATCAGATAATGTGTCACAAATCGTGAAGGTGTTATGACAGACCTTTATGGCTGAGTTTATAACGCAACCAGTTTTCATTTTAGGATCAAAACAAGAGTTTCGCAAACTGGTTTCAATTCAACTTTCATGTTCCTTAACAGGAAGTATCAGTGCAGTGTTTTATAGATCCCCACTTCCCTCACTCCTCCTCCTCCTCTTCCTTCTACACACAGACACGGTCTCTCTCTCTCTCTCTCTCTCTCTCTCTCTCTCTCTCTCTCTCTCTCTCTCTTCTCTTCTCCTCTCTCTTTTCTCTCTCTCTCGTCTCTCTCTCTCTCTCTCTCATCTCTCTGTGTGTGTTGTGTGTAGCGATAATTATCCCTTACTGCTATAGTACGTTTGATGGGAGTGGACGTAAAAACTGACTATAGCGAACTCTCTGCAGTAATGTTTGATGCCATTGCTTCGCGCTGAAGTGTGAGAGGTTTGTTTATGACTGCACCAAAAAGCATGAAAGAATGAGCCAGTGAGGGATCAAGAGAGAGAATGCGTGTTTCCTAGGATCGTGCACAGCTGTTAACAGAGAAAAGGGCTGAGAACACTAACGTGTGAAGTACTTGATGATGTGAGTGAGAAAATCGCGGAGCACTTTACAGGAGCAGTGTAATATGCTAAGCAGGCCTGCAGCTTTTTTAAAATTATTTTTTTTTACCCCCAAAAGAAATTCCAGTCATCATTCACTACCATTTCTTCATCCTCTAGTATTGATTCTAGCATGCCTTGTAATATTTTGAGTAAGTAACCCCCTTTTTGTCTGGTTTCCTGTCTGATTATAACTTCAACACACACAGCTACATCCAGGCCTGGGCAACATCAGCAATAATCAAGGGGAAGTCAGTATCAGGTGCTTGTGAAGCAGTTCAACACAGGAGGCACGGCGCTGTTGATCAGTCGCCCTGACACTGTTCAGTGGTGCCTGTTCTGATCGTGAGCACACAGGGGAGTACCTGCTCAGCCGCTGAAGTACCTAACACTGCTTCAGCGGAAAGTCTTTTGGAGGCAAACGTTCGTGGAAACTCTTACAGGGGAGGAAGTGAGGGAGGGAGAGGTTGAGGAGGACGGAGGAGGGTGAGGGGAGATGTGTGTTAACCAGTAAGACACCAGAAGAAGAAGCATGTACCGATTTCCGTATTTTTTCAGTTCGGTGATTGGGTGGTAAAGGGGAAACACGACCCTAAAGTGTTCAGGTCGCTAACACCATGGTGAGGTCACACAGGTTTCCACCTCTTCTTTAGACAATGGAACGTAAAGACGCGAAACGTTCACCAAACAAACAGACGCCGACCACGGGCAAAGGCGAAAGTCCCAAAAGTATGGCGTCACGTGGTCATCACTCGGCGCTCGTCCATCCGGCACCGGAGACCATCAGTCCCAGAATCCTTGGTGCCGGCAAGCCGGACTTTCCGCCTGAGGAGAAGGGAGGCAGAATGTGTGTGGGCAGTCCATCCAGGGTGAGGGGTAGCAGCCAGGCTGTGAACACTGCTTTGACCTGGAACACCGGACTCACCCCCAAAGGAAAGAACGGCGCCAGCGGTAGGAGTCCCTTACCTGCCAGGGACAGCGCTCTCTCCGCGTGTAGCAACGTGACACCGGACAAGACTCAGGGGACACAGGGGCCTGGTGGGAAAGAGGAAATCAGCAGACATAGTGGGAGGACGTTTGGACCTCGGTGTGGTGACAGTAGCGCCAACAGCAGCTCGCAAAGTGTGGATGATACGATTGCCAGAGCACGTGTTGATGCAGGAGCGGGAGACAGGCATCCTCAGAGTGTCAGTGATCACAGGTCAGTGTGTTTTAGTGTGGACGGCACAGATGGTCATGATGGCAAACATGTAGAGATGCACGCCAAAGACCAGCCATCCAGCCAGGTCTGTGATCCGTGGGACAGTGTCTGTGGGAGAGAGGAGCGTACTGGCACTGCTGTCAGCACCGCCACGGCCCTGAGTCCCGAGGTAAACAGGCACCAGCAAGATGCACCCCACAGACAAGAGAGAAACAGTCTTCAGGGACTATCTCTTTCCATGGCAATGTGCCAGTGTTTACACCAAAGAGAGACAACCGCGCATCGGGTCACAAGGAGAGTGCTGAAAGCGCGGGAACGGACTGTTCAGATACAGCAGGTGAGAGCCGTGTCAGCGCGTGCAGTATGGCTCCTGGCAATGGCGCTGTGGCAGAAGCTCGGGACAGTCAAAGCTCAAAAGTGAGGGGGGCTATCTCAGCGGAACTCAGCTACAGGCAAGGCAGCAGCAGTTCCACAGACGACACTTCTTCGTGCTGGCAAACAACAGACCAGAATCCTTACAGGACGTGTCTCTTACACATGTCTCATAGGAGCTTTGCTGGTAAAAGCTCTGACAGCCTGCTTCATGGTGATCGTACACTGACTTGCAGTCATGCCCCTTTTCCACGCCCACACACACAGCCAGTGCAGCACGTCACCCACTCAGTGCCCCTCGCGCTGCCTCCAGATCGGTGTGTCCATGGCGAGGGGTCTTCCTCAGTCAGTGCTGACAGTGACAGCAGTGTAGGCAGCCCCCAGGACACTGTCAGCAGTTCTTCAGCTTCATCCGTGGGCACTGTCAGAGATGGGCAGGCAGCCTGGATTTCTTCTCATGGAACGTTCGGTGCATCCGTGTGTGGACGTAGCCATGATTCAGCCAGTAAAGACATCGCTACCTCGCTCATGGACACAGCTGCTGTCTCTCCAAGCGGTGCAGGAGTTAGCAATGCTTCCCAGGGAGCGGCCTTACCCAAGGGAGGCATCTACAGCAAAAAGAATTCCAAGGAAGAGGTAGTGGTCTTCGTGTGACCTTCGACATGAGCGCCAACACCAAGGGGAAGGATTATTCCAGCTGCACTACAGGGGACAGCTTTCCTGCATGTCCCAGAAGACCTTCACTGCCCCGCTTCGCCCGGGACGGCAGCCCCAGCCTTCCCCCCGGTCTGGTGTATCAGAACTGCAATGTCTCTCCCGGTGCTGCCCGGAGGGCAGGTTGGAGCGGTGACAGACGCCCAGGGAGATCTCAATCAGCAGGCAGCAGGGACCTCAGCAGCAGCGTCAGCTCTGGGAGTAGGACACGAAGTGAGAGCATGTCACCCAGAGTCAGGAGTCAGAGACTGCCTCCATCCAGGTTAGTGGATGTGGACCTGGATGGAGACTTGGACCACCAAAATTTGTACGAAATCCTGGCAAAGGGCAATCTCCTCAGTTTTTTGGACAGCCAGTGTGAAACGACTTCACCCAGACACGCCTCTGCGTCTCCTGAATCGTCTTCTCCTTCTTCTTCCTTCAGGACGTTTACGTGCAGCTCTTCTACTTTTTCATCTCCCTTCTCCCATTTCACTCAAGCGTCAGGCACCAGCCCTGTTCTCAGCCCCCTCAGCCACAGAAGACCCCCCGGGTTTCCCAGATCTACCGTGGCGGTGGGCGCCGTGCGGGGCTGGAGATCGATCGCTCACAGCTACGACCTGGACATGTGCTGGTTCTGTGGACGGTCCATGCAGGGTCTTCTGGCCCACCACGTCGACAGCACCACAGCCACTGGTGGTGAAGGTGGCGGTGGTGGTGGTGGTGGGGTGTCTGAGAAAGGTGGTGGGGCGTGTGGTCAGGGCGCTGGTGTGTGTGTGGAAGAACTGCAGATGTCTGTGGGATGCGCTACGTCTCTGAGGTAAGGTCAGTGTTGTGCTCATCATCCAACAGCATCAGTCGTAGCGCTGATCGTTGTAGTGCTTGTTGTGGTAATTATCGTTGTGGTTGTGGTCGTTATGGTGGTTATCATTGTGGCAGTGGTCAACGACGCGGCCATCATTCTTGTTGTGGTAATTGTCGTTGTGGTTGTGGTCGTTGTGGTGGGTATCGATGTGGCGGTGGTCAACGACGTGGTCATCATTCTTGTTGTGGTTAATGTGGTGGTCATTGCCATGGTTCTGATCGTTGTGAAAGTCATCGTTGCAGTTCTGGTCATTGTGGTGTTTATCGATGTGGTGGGGGTCGTTGTGGTAGTCACCATCGTGGCAATAACAAAGTGAACATGATTGTGACCGTAGAAGTAACAAATGTATTGTGTTGATTCATCGTGACAACAGGTCCCTCAGGATGAAACTGGAGCTGTTGTTCCCAAGTAAAGTGGTCACCAGAATACATCGTCATGTTTTGTTTTACCTTCTTTTTAGTCTGTATAGTTATTGCCCATCTATCAACGTTATATTCCTATAGAATGTGTCAGGGACAGCTCACTTGTTGCCGTCGTTTCTATCACGTGCGCACGGTGCATGCTTCGCGTGCAACATCTGTTCATCATCCCATCTGAAAGACGCACCTAGATCAAGGCTTAAGGTATACAGGAAAGGAAAAGAAAAATACCCATGTCTTCCGAGATTCGGTCCATGGGCCTGAAGTTGTCTTGCTTCCTAGCCTAGTGGAGCTATCCACTGGGCCATCTTGCCACACACAGTGTTGATGTAGATGAGACGACAGACGGCGAGTTGTGCGAACAATTTGAAGTGAATCAACCCTTCAGCTTCACAGCCATCGTCATAGCCATCCTCTTTGTAGCTATCATGATGATGATGATGATCATGATCATCATGATCATCATGATCATCATCATCATCATGTTTACCACCACCACCACCACCACCACCATGATCGTCATCATCACAATCACAACAAAAATCATGACCGTCATCGTCATCATCATCATCATCATCATCATCATCATCGTCGTCGTCGTCGTCGTCGTCGTCATCATCATCATCATCATTTTATGTCTGGTACAGAATAGGAATCTCCTCAGAGAATGGGTAAATCCTGATAAACAATTCCAGACACGAGCAGCTGCTGACATGGTCACGCTGATTAAACAGTTGCTGGAAGGGAATTTTCATTGGATGCCAGTTCGTTGGGCTCTATTCTGAGCAACAGCGACAGCTGAACAAAAGAGGTAAAAACGAGGTTTATCCTAGCTGTGCCTGCTGTAATATCCTCCCCATTGTTATATTTATTAGCTAGGTTACCGCTGGCATTCAACATCATCCAGACTGATCCGGAAACTGAATATCTCTTGTTGCTGAGCAATGCATGATGGGCGAAGAACATTTACATAAACAGGGTTCCTGGAAGCAGATAGACGACAGACAGACGATCAGTACTTCATCGTCTATACATCGCACAAACATTATGTTTTCTGTATTTTCGTTGTAAGAATGCATTCAGTATGTAGTACATCTGCCATGGCAATACTTCGTTTGGAAAAACAGACCTGTAACCTCCCCAGTGAAGGTGGAATGGAAGCTGCTGTCCATGCTTCTGTGTGACCTGAAATGGAGCACATGGCATCCCACAGGAACGCCAAAGAAGTTTGAGATGGACAACATGAATGATTTAGCTGGTTGCAGTGTCTCTCCAGAGGTACACTAAAGAAGTCCTGAAAGGACAACACGTCATTCAAGAGGTACATCAATGAAGTCCTTGACAACATGTCATTCTAGAGGTACACCAGAAAGTCCTTGACAACATGTCATTCTAGAGGTACACCAGAAAGTCCTTGACGGACACCTTGTCATTCTAGAGGTACACCAGAAAGTCCTTGACGGACACCATGTCATTTCAGAGGTACACCAGAAAGTCCTTGACGGACACCATGTCATTTCAGAGGTACACCAGAAAGTCCTTGACGGACACCATGTCATTCTAGAGGTACACCAGAAAGTCCTTGACGGACACCATGTCATTTCAGAGGTACACCAGAAAGTCCTTAACGGACGACATGTCATTTCAGAAGTACACCAGAAAGTCCTTGACGGACACCATGTCATTTCAGAGGTACACCAGAAAGACCTTGACGGACACCATGTCATTTCAGAGGTACACCAGAAAGTCCTTGACGGACACCATGTCATTTCAGAGGTACACCAGAAAGTCCTTGACGGACACCATGTCATTCTAGAGGTACACCAGAAAGTCCTTAACGGACACCATGTCATTTCAGAGGTACACCACAAAGTACCTTGACGGACACCAAGGTCATTTCAGAGGTACACCAGAAAGTCCTTAACGGACGACCATGTCATTTCGGAGGTTACACCAGAAAGTCCTTGACGGACACCATGTCATTTCAGAGGTACACCAGAAAGTCCTTGACGGACACCATGTCATTTCAGAGGTACACCAGAAAGTCCTTAACGGACGACATGTCATTTCAGAGGTACACCAGAAAGTCCTTGACGGAACCTTGTCATTTCAGAGGTACACCAGAAAGTCCTTAACGGACGACATGTCATTTCAGAGGTACACCAGAAAGTCCTTGACGGACACCATGTCATTTCAGAGGTACCCCAGAAAGTCCTTGACGGACGACATGTCATTTCAGAGGTACACCAGAAAGTCCTTAACGGACGACATGTCATTTCAGAGGTACACCAGAAAGTCCTTGACGGACGACATGTCATTTCAGAGGTACACTAGAAAGTCCTTAACGGACGACATGTCATTTCAGAGGTACACCAGAAAGTCCTTGACGCACGACATGTCATTCTAGAGGTACACCAGAAAGTCCTTGACGGACGACATGTCATTTCAGAGGCACACCAGAAAGTCCTTGACGGACGACATGTCATTTCAGAGGTACACCGGAAAGTCCTTGACGGACGACATGTCATTTCAGAGGTACACCGGAAAGTCCTTGACGGAAGGCATGGATAGCTCCCCCGTTTATTACACCACTATCTGTTGCGGCTGACTGACCTCAGGAAGGGAAGAGGTTTTTAAAGGACTAAACGTCCATTAGGGCACCCCTGGCGTGCAACGTGATGAATAGAATTTTAAAAAGAATTATCAGTGAGCCCGCCAAACAACAGGGACAAACAAATTACGAGACAAAACACGACGCGTTTCTACATCTTAGGTCTTTCTCAGGCCATAAAAACAACTTTCAGGACATTGAAAACGAAGGACGAGCAACCACTCATCTTCTGTTACTTGAGATTCTATTGATGAATAGAAATTTTGATGTAAGGACAATGGCATGGCTGGCTGGATGCCAGTCTGTAAGTCTCCCGTAGACATCCGGGGCATGGTGTGTGCACTGGGTCACGTGCCACTGACTGAGCTGGGCGTGACCAGCAGTGTCTGTCTGTGTTAGCCTCCTTATTTGTTTATCTGTCACTCCTTATTTGTTTATCTGTCACTGCCTTCTGCATTCTGTATATGGGCTGCCTCGTGTCTCCTTGCCTGCGGTCGGTTCCAATGGCTTTTCGATTGATTGATCCGCAATGCAGTCGGATTACCTGCCTGCCTGTGTACCTGTCTATCTGCTTGTCTGTCTCTTTCTGTGTTTGTGTGTGTGTGTGTGTGCGTGCGTGCTGCGTGCGTGCGTGCGTGTGTGTGTGTGTTATTTGCCCTTTGTTTATTTACCTCGTTGTTGGCTTGCCTTTCATTTCTAAGTCTGCCTTTTTAGTTATCTTTCTATTCATTTACATCTGTACGTTCATTTGCCTTCTTCTTTGTATCTGACTGTCTGCTTGCTTGTTTTTCATCTGTACGTCTGCCTGTTTATTCACCTTTCTATTCATCTATCTGTCTGCATGTTTACCTGTCCGCCCGGTCATTGCTGTGCCTGCCGTATGACTCTCTAGTTCAATCACCTGTCTGTCTTTTTGTTTGCTTGCCCATCCATCGGCCTAGCATGTTGACAGTGCGATGTTGGCATATCTATTTGGAGGCACAAACGCAGTGTAGGCGTGCTTGTGTGTCCGTGTGCTTTTCCTATTTCTGCTGTGTCCGTGTGTCAAGGTACTTGCCACCACGGTCTTCTTTGTTACTGAATCATAGTTTGTTTGTGTTGTTCTTGTGGAGAACGATCAGAGAGTATATCATCGATTTTGTGACGTCACTAGACTCAGCGTGTACTTAATTTCAATCTTGATCTAAGAAATCCACCAAGGAACCCAAACCTTTCAAATGAACTACGTCCATTGAGGTGTTGTCTTTCGTTTAACGTCCTTCTAGTAGCATTGATATCAGCTCCCCATCCTCTCACTCCTCCCCCACCCTGGAAACAGAGGGGAGCGGGTAATTGCATGTATTTGTGTGTTTATCTCGTGCTTTGTGTATTAGTTTATTACTGGCGTTGAACATCAGTGTGATATTTTTTTTGTTCGGAGTTATAATTGAAAATGAAAAGAATTATAATTACACTCATGGGACACAGGAGCGCTGTTAGTCAGGTTCCCGAAATAATGACATTGGACTGATAGAAAACCAACAGTGCAGGAGTTTATGTTAGGGTCTCAAGGATGTTTTTGTACAGTGTGTGTCGAGAGAGTTGGAAAATGTTCTCTTACATGAATGTATGAAAAATTGTGATTACGTGTTCCATGGTCACAGAATCACAGTCGTCTTTTTAAAATTTTGTTTTAAAGCGCCATGTCTTTTTGTTTTGTTTTAAAGAGCCCGTTTTAAAAAAAATCTATACACTATGAAACGTTGTTTCATGTTTAAACCGTGATAATTTTGAAATTCAATCGATTATCATCAAATCTTATAAGGTAGTTTTCGAACTGCTTCTAAATACAAAATTCTATATATCTAGTTGTGAGGTAAGGGAAAGCATTCGTGCAAACAGATTCTGACCAGGGCTTTGTCCATGTGTGACACCACTCCCATCCTGTCCGACACCATTGATTACTACTCCTATCCCTTCATGGGTCATTACCTGTCACGCCCGTCTAACCTCACACCATAGACTACCACTCCCATCCCATCACACACTATTGACTACCACTTCATCCAGTCCACACACCACTGATCCCACCTCATCTCATTAGACTGAACACCACCCCATCCAGTCACACATCATGATTCCCATCTCATCTCATTAGACTGAACACCACCCCATCCGTCACACATCATGATTCCACCTCATCTCATTAAACTGAACACCACCCCCATCCAGTTCACCATCACTGATTCCCACCTCATCCATTAGACTGAACACCACCCCATCCAGTCACACATCATTGATTCCCACCTCATCTCATTAGACTGAAACCACCCCATCCAGTCACACATCATTGACTACCACTCCCATCGAGTCACACATCACTGGTTCCCACCTCATCTCATTAGACTGAACACCACCCCATCCACCACACATCATTGATTCCACCTCATCTCATTAGATGAACACCACCCCCATCCAGTCACACATCATTGACTACCACTCCCATCCAGTCACACACTATTGATTCCTACCCCCATCCTGTGACTGCCAACTTCCACCCAGTCACACATCATTGACTTCCACTCCATCTAATTACACACCATTGAATACTACTCCCATCCTGTCACACATCATTGAATACCACTCCTATCAGTTAACACATCATTCACTACCACTCTCATCTGTCACACACTATTGACTACCACTGCCATCTAATCACACACTATTGGCTACCACTCCCATCTAATCACACACTATTGGCTAGCACTCCGATCCAGTTACACACCCCACGATACCACTGGCATCAAATTAAGCACTATTTACTACAATTTACTACAACTCACATCCAGTTACACACGATTCATTGCCACACGGTCCAATTACACACTATTCCCTAACACGCCCATCCAGTTATACACCATTTATTACAACTCCCGCCCATTCCTGTACCATTCACTACCACTCCCACTCGATAATGCCCCATTCGATGCAAGTCTCACCCAAACACACACCGTTCAGTACAAGTCCTATGCAATCACACGCCATTCAATACAAGTCCTAGCCAGTCACACCATTCAGTACAAGTCCTATCCAATCACACGTCATTCAGTACAAGTCCTATCCAATCACACCATTCAGTACAAGTCCTATCCAATCACACGTCATTCAGTACAAGTCCTATCCAGTCACACCATTCAGTACAAGCCTATCCATCACATCATTCAGTACAAGTCCTATCCATCACACGTCATTCAGTACAAGTCCTATCCAATCACACGTCATTCAGTACAAGTCCTATCAAGTCACACGTCATTCAGTACAAGTCCTATCCAGTCACACCATTCAGTACAAGTCCTATCCAATCACACGTCATTCAGTACAAGTCCTATCCAATCACACCATTCAGTACAAGTCCTATCCAATCACACGTCATTCAGTACAAGTCCTATCCAGTCACCCATTCAGTACAAGTCCTATCAATCACACCATTCAGTACAAGTCCTATCCAGTCACACCATTCAGTGCAAGTCCTATCCAATCACACGTCATTCAGTACAAGTCCTATCCAGCCACACATTCATACAAGTCCTATCCAATCACACCATTCAGTGCAAGTCCTATCCAATCACACGTCATTCAGTACAAGTCCTATCCAATCACACGTCATTCAGTACAAGTCCTATCCAATCACACCATTCAGTACAAGTCCTACCTAATCACAACGCCATTCAGTACAAATCCATCCAATCACACCATTCAGTACAAGTCCTTCCAACCACACCATTCAGTACACGTCCTATTCAATCACTCCATTCAGTTCAAGTCCTATCCAGTCACACCTATAGCTATGGCGTTCAAGTCCTATCCACTCACACGTCATTCAGTACAAGTCCTATCCAATCACACCATTCAGCACAAGTCCTATCCAATCACACCATTCAGTACAAGTCCTATCCAATCACACGTCATTCAGTACAAGTCCTATCCAATCACACCATGCAGTTCAAGTCCTATCCAATCACACCATTCAGTACAAGTCCTATCCAATCACACGTCATTCAGTACAAGTCCTATCCAATCACACCATTCAGTGCAAGTCCTATCCAGTCACACGCTATTCAGTTCAAGTCCTTTCCAATCACACGTCATTTAGTACAAGTCCTATCCAATCACACCATTCAGTGCAAGTCCTATCCAGTCACACGCTATTCAGTTCAAGTCCTTTCCAATCACACGCATTAGTATAAGTCCTATCCAATCACACCATTCATGCAAGTCCTATCCAGTCACACGCTATTCAGTTCAAGTCCTTCCAATCACAACGCTATCAGTTCAAGTCCTATTTAATCACACCATGCAGTTCAAGTCCTTTCCAGTCACACACTATTTAACTACCTCTCCCTTCGAATAAAAACACAGGAACGTTTGAAGTATGCCTGCAACAACCAGATTTGGTATCACCATCACAACACACACCACACACACAGACACACAACACAC
This sequence comes from Conus ventricosus, assembly GCA_018398815.1. Lineage (NCBI taxonomy): Eukaryota > Metazoa > Mollusca > Gastropoda > Neogastropoda > Conidae > Conus > Conus ventricosus. The sequence continues at coordinate 49,265,446 of CM031626.1, forward strand.
ACGCACGCACGCACGCACGCACGCACGCACGCACGCACGCACGCACGCAACGCACGCACGCCACGCACGCACGCACGCACGCACCACACACACACACACACACAGCATACACACACACACACACACACACAACGCACAACACACACAACACACACAGATACAACACACAACACACACACACACACACACACACACGCACGCAGCACGCACACACGCACACACACCCAGTCCGTTGTTCCTTATAAATGACATGATAATGACATTTCCCATAGTTTTAACAGGGTGTCATAAAATTAACAATCGAATTTTTGCGAAGAAATGTCAAACAACTTCTCTGTTAAAGTCTGGATGTGAATTGGATAGTGGCGAACACACCAAGGCAGCTCGGATAGTGGCTACAGTACAGCAGGATGTAATTGGACATCAGTCCTAAGAGAAGCCACAGCCAGCAGGATGTAATTGACATCAGTCTAGAGAAAAGCACGTACAGCAGGATGTATTGGATATCCAGTCCTAGAGAAAAGCCACAGCACAGCAGGATGTAATTGGACATTTAGTCCTAAGAGAAAAGCCAGTGACATTCATATCAGTGGACTAGGTCCTTCCTCTTAAGGACGAGCAACACGTTCGTTACTGTTTGCAGTATGTGTTAAGAATTCCTCGCAAATACATTATACGTTAGTACTATCTTGTGTTTGGTGCGTATCAGTCCAGTGGTATTGTCATTGTCTGATATCACCATTGTGAACAGAGTTGAAGAAGGATTCATTCATTGATGAAGTCCTTCACCACCATCTTGGCAGTTAAAGTAGCACCATACTGGTATGCCATCAGTGTGTTCAACAGTTTATCTAAGGTGTTGTCTTCTTATCAATGTATATATGTACGTGTATGCCTCTCTGTGCGTGTGTGCGTGAGTGCGAGCGTGTGTGTGTGTGTGTGTGTGTGTGTGTGTGTGTGGTGTGTGTGTGTGTGTGTGTGTGTGTGTGTGTAAGAGAGAAGAGAGAGAGAGAGAGAGAGAGAGAGAGAGAGAGAGAGAGAGAGAGAGAGAGAGTTGTTCACTACGTCTCTGTCTCTCTCTGTCTCTCTCTCTCTTGTCTCTCTCTGTCTGTCTGTTTGTCTGTCTGTCTTGTCTTCTCTCTCTCTCTCTCTCTCTCTCTCTCTCTCTCTCTCTCTCTCTCTCTCTCTCTCTCTCTCTTCTCTCTCTCTTCTCTCGCTGTGTGTGTGGTGTGTGTGTGTGTGTGTGTGTGTGTGTGTGTGTGTGTGTGTGTGTTGCTTCTGCATAAATGTTCCTGCGTTCATGTCCATGTGTATGTGTACATGCCTGTGTACAAGCGTAAATGTGTGCGCGCATTGTGTGGACAGCATGTTCACCTATTATCAGTGTGTCGGTATGTGTGTGTGTGTGTGTGTGGTGTGTGGTGTGTGTGTGTGTGTGTGTGTGGTGTGTGTGTGTGTGTTGCCTCCGCATGAATGTTCCTGCGTTCAGTCCATGTGTAGTGTACATGCTGTGTATAAGCGTAATGTGTGGGACAGCGTGTTCACCTATTATCAGTGTGTCGTATGTGTGTGCGCGTGTGTGCGTGCGTGCGGCGTGTGGTGTGGGGTGTATGTGTGTGTGGGTGTGTGTGTGTGTGTGTTGTGTGTGACAGCGGAGAAGCAGAAACTGGCAATGAGCGACTGTTAGCCCAGGCGCAATCCGACAAGCTGCAGCTGGTGCAGGAGCAGGTACGACACACACACACACACACACACACACACACACACACACACACACACACACACACACACACACACTCTCTCTCTCTCTCTCTCTCTCTCTCTCTCTCCCCCACACACACACACACACACACACCACACACACACACACACACACACACACACACACACACACACACACAACACCCCACTCTCTCCATCACACACACACACACACACACACACACACACACACACACACACACACACACTCACACACACACACACACACACACACACACGCACCACCGGCGCGCGCACCCCCCCCCCCCCCCAACTCATCACTACAATATGCATGCTCGCTCAGACAAACGCGCTCAAGCCGCAGAGCCTGACACAAAGGCACAGCTAGGATAGTTATTCACGCACTGCCGTGATTGTTGAGCCTAATGCACGCGATGGCAAACGCATTGACAGGGCAAAAAAAAATGCTGTTCAAGCACGTTCAGTGTTGACGAGGTAAGAATCGATTGACAGAGGGACCACACTGCAGATATGTCGACACCAAGTTTAGGCTGTAACAGGAAAAGATGGCTTCAGGAACAACGGATATGTAGACATTGATGTTAGGTACAAGTAGTGGAAAGATGGCTTCATGAACAACAGGTGCGTTGACCCAACAACGTTCGGGTCTGGTAATGGAAAGATGGCTTCATAAAGAATAGGTGGGTCAACATGAACACTCGGGTCTAGACATGGAAAGTTAGCTTAATGAACAACAGACATTGTGACACTAACATTCAGGTCTAGTCATGGAAAGATGGTTTCATAAACAACAGGTATTGTGACACTAACATTGGGGTCTAGTCATGGAAAGATGGCTTCATGAACAATAGGTGTGTCAACATTAACACTCGGGTCTAGTATTAAAAAATGGCTTAATAAACAACAGGTATTGTGACACTAACATTCGGGTCTAGTAATGGAAAGATGGCTTCATGAACAATAGGTGTGTCAACATTAACACTCGAGTCTAGTCTTGAAAAGATGGCTTAATAAACAACAGGTGTTGTGACACTAACATTCGGGTCTAGTAATAACAAGATGGTTTCATAAACAAGTGTGACGACACTAACATTCGGGTCTAGTAATGGAAACATGTCTTCAGAAACAACAGGTGTGTAGACACTAACATTCGGGCCTAACAATGAAAAGATGGCTTAATAAACGACAGGTGAGACGACACGAACATTCAGGTTTAGTAATGGAAAGATGTCTTCAGGCCAGCAGTGTACAGACACCAACATGCGGGTCTAGTGATGTGAAGATGGCTTCATAAACAGCAGGTGTCTTGACACTAACATTCAGGCCTAGTAAGTGGAAAGATGGCTTCAAACACAGCAGTGTGTGGACACTAACATTCAGGTCTGGTAATGGAAAGATGGCTTCAAACACAGCAGGTGTGTGGACACTAACATTCAGGCCTAGTGATGGAAAGATGGCTTCAAACACAGCAGGTGTGTGGACACTAACATTCAGGCCTAGTGATGGAAAGATGGCTTCAAACACAGCAGGTGTGTGACACTAACATTCAGGCCTAGTGATGGAAAGATGGCTTCAAACACAGCAGGTGTGTGGACACTAACATTCAGGCCTAGTGATGGAAAGATGGCTTCAAAAACAGCAGGTGTGTGGACACTAACATTCAGGTCTGGTAATGGAAAGATAGCTTCACAAACAAGTGTATGGACGCTGGTGTTAGGTTGTAGTTGTGAAAAGATAGCTTCATGAATAAAAGATATAGCCACTCTAGCGTTAGGGTGTAGAAGTGAAAAGATGACTTCATGAATAAAAGATATAATGATACTGATGTCAGGCTGTAGTGTGATATTGATAGTTTAATGAACAACAGATATATATACACTCACATTAAGCTGTAGTTGGTTACAGATGGTTTAATAAATATGTCAGCACAAACGCTGTGTTGTCGTAGATTAAGGATAGACATATACATAAACAACAGATGTGTAGGGACACTAACGTTAAGCTCGAGCAGGATAGAAAATGATGTAACGAAGTTGTCGACACAAACGATAGAAAATGATGTAAACGAAGTTGTGGACACAAACGATAGAAAATGATGTAACGAAGTTGTCGACACAAACGATATAAAATGATGTAACGAAGTTGTCGACACAAACGATAGAAAATGATGTAACGAAGTTGTCGACACAAACGCTATGCTATAGTAGGTAAAAGATGGCTCCGTAAAGAACAGATCTATCCACACTAACGTCAGGCTCCAATAGGATAAAGATGGTAACATGAATAACACATATGTGGACACTAATGGTAGGCAGTCGTATGATACAGATGGTTTCATGAATGACAGATACGTGAACACTAACGTTAGACCGTAGTGGAATTAAAGATGGTTTCATGAATGACAGATACGTGAACACTAACGTTAGACCGTAGTGGAATTAAAGATGGTTTCATGAATGACAGATACGTGAACACTAACGTTAGACCGTAGCGGAATTAAAGATGGTTTCATGAATGACAGATACGTGAACACTAACGTTAGACCGTAGTGGAATTAAAGATGGTTTAGTGAATGACAGATATGTGAACACTAACGTTAGACCGTAGTGGAATTAAAGATGGCAAATGAAACAAACTGCGGCGTTACTGAAACACGACAAAAACGCAGAAGAGCACACAAATTTCTTGTCCTGTTTTGTGTCGTGCATTAAATCGTCGTTACTTCACACTTTGTTTTGTGTGCTCTTCTGCGTTTTTGTCGGAATTAAAGATGGTTTAATGAATGACAGATACGTGAACACTAACGTTAGACCGTAGTGGAATTAAAGATGGTTTAATGAATGACAGATACGTGAACACTAACGTTAGACCGTAGTGGAATTAAAGAGTGTTTAATGAATATATGATACATAGACGTTAAATTTGGGTTGTAGCGAGGTAATGGATGGTTTAGTGAATAACATATACGGTCACCAGCGTTTTGCTGTTGTGAAATAAAGGCGGTTTGGTGAATAACAGAATAACAAATGTGTGGACGCAAGGATGTGGTAGAATAAAAGATGGCTTCATGAATAACAAGGGAGAGAATTCAGACATCAGGGTTTGAGTCTGGTTTGGGTTGTTTTCCCTCTCCCGTTTTCTTTAGACACTCAGCAATGGCCTGAGTACTAGTCTTTCGATGAGACCGTTAACCATGATCCCGCGTGCAACATACACTGAGGACACGTCAAAGAACCACTGCATCAAAAATGAAATTGTCAGTGACGGAATTCTGAAAACACAACAAAATTCTGGACAGCTCAAAAAAGGACGTGCTCTGACAGGAGAGTGTGCGTATGGGGAATGGGAGGGTGTGTTGCTGTTACAACTGGTTGTCCCCGGGGAAATCTGTTGTGACGATGAACCATACCATACCATCATACCATACCATACCATACCATACCATACCATACCATATCCATACCCACATACACATACCATACCATTCCATACCATTACCATACCATCCATCCATCCATACCAACACATACCATACCATACCATACCAATACCATACCATACCATACCATACCCACCAACCATACCTATTCCATACCATACCATAACCATACCATACCATTCCATACCATCATACCATACCATACCATCCAACATCCATACAACCAAACCATACCATACCATACCAACTACCATACCATACCATACCATACCAAATACCATCACACCATACCATACCATACCATACCATACCATACCATACCATACCATCCATACCATACCATACCAATACCATACCATACCATACCATACCATACCATACCACACCATACCATACCATACCATACCATACCATACCATACCATACCATACCATACCATACCATAACCATCCATACCATACCATCCATACATCCATACCATACCATACCATACCATACCATACCATACCATACCATGCCATGCCATACCATCCATACCATCCATCCATACCATACCATACCATGACCATCCATGCCATGCCAATGCCATACCATACCATACCATACCATACCAACCATACCATACCATACCACACACCATACATACCATACCATACCAACCATACCACACCATACCATACCATACCATACACCACACCATACCACACACCATACACCCATACCATACCATACCATCCACACCATACCATACAATCTCAGTGTTCATGTATTTTTTCCCTTCCTGAGTTCATTCCAGGTTTGGACAACGAAGTTTGCGAAAAGCAATGTCTTGAAAGTCGTACACACAATTCACCTGCCCACGTCTCTTCGCTAGGATGATCACAACATCAAGGCGGAACTCATTGTAGTGATCAGTCGAACACACAGTCCACCTGCCCATGCCACTGAGTAAAGAGAAACTACAACATTAAGATCTAGTTGCAATGTGAGACGACTGCAGGCGGAAATCCAAACAAATCTTAAACAAATGTTAGCGAACCGCCAAGAGAAACGTGGACAAACCAGTCACAAGACGCGTTGACGCCTACCTTGCGCTGAAGAGATCAAAGCCAAGTGATAAATCGTTCATTTTTATTGTCCTATTTGTTTGTGTCTTGCCTGAAGAAGACCTAAGAGGTCGAAACGCGTCGTGTTTTGTCTTGTGACTCGTTTGTCCATGTTTCTCTTGGCGGTTCGCTAACATTTATATAAGATTTGTTACAACATTAAGGCTGTACACATGGAACACCAGGTGTTGCCTGTTTACGTATGATTACAAACACATATTTCGATGCTTCGTTTGTTTTTTTAGATTGTCCTGTATTAGAAGCAGGTGATAATGGGAGGCATCAGTCTTGACGACTATCAAAACGGAAACCACGTTTGGCATTACCGATATTGCAGCTTTACTTGCTGACATCGAAGCTGCTAAATCGTTAGGAGAGTGTTTAATTTAAAGGTCAAGTTCTGTGTGATGCGTTGGTATGGGTGTATGTGAGAAAGGCCGAGTGGCAGTGAATAGCTGATTTTCTTTGTACGTCATCTAGCATCATCTGTAATGAAGGGAAGTAATGTAATGTAATGTAAAAGGATATTTATAGAGCGCTTTACCTCACAAGAGCCCAAAGCGCAAGTGAAATAGACTGCAGTGTTACGGAAAACAAGGCGAACGACTGCGATCTGGGAAGTTATGACTTCGTGTGTGTGTGTGTGTGTGTGTGTGTGTGTGTGTGTGTGTGTGTGTGCGTGCGTGCGTGCGTGCGTGCGTGCGTGCGTGCGTGCGTGCGTGCGTGTGTGTGTGTGTAACATCTGAAAAAGACATATTTGCCGAAAATTCATTTGTCTCTTCTTGTGTATCAAATCACTGTTAATTTGTTCTCTGTGTTCATCTGAATGGTGCCATTTATGATGAAGATACGTTCAATAAAACTACTTCACTTCAACAAGTAATGCAGTGACTAGTAGAAGGAAATCGAACACACTGACGTGCTAGGGTTAAAAAAAAAAAGAAAAAACAAAAAAAAAACAACAAATGCAGGCATACGCACTGAAATACGCACATGTATTTCAGTGGTCAGACACAAACTCAAGGTAGATATACAGCCACCGACAAACGCGTTGATGGAACAGATGAGCATACTAACCATCACGCTGGCAGATTATTGACCGATCGATAAAGACGTATGTTCAGTATAACAGACTATGCAATTCTGATTGCATTACTGTTTATTGTGTGACAGACTGTGCAGTTCTGATTGCATTACGGTTTATTGTATGATGAACTGTGTAATTCTGATTGCATAATTGTTTATTGTATGAAAGACGTGTGATTCTGATTGCATTACTGTTTATTGTATGAAAGACTGTGTGATTCTGATTGCATTACTGTTTATTGTCTGATAGACTGTGTAATTCTGATTGCATTACTGTTCATTGTAAGACAGACTGTGTAATTTAGATTGCATTACTGTTTTTGTTTAACCATACCAGGTTCCCTGTATGCTAGGAACAATTTTCAAACG
>CM031626.1:49278188-49293188 GCA_018398815.1 Conus ventricosus
ATACATCATTAGGCATTCTCAGGCCCCCATACATCATTAGGCATTCTCAGGCCCCCATACATCATTAGGCATTCTCAGGCCCCATACATCATTAGGCATTCTCAGGTTCCATACATCATTAGGCATTCTCAGGCCCCCATACATCATTAGGCATTCACAGGTCCCATACATCATTAGGCATTCTCAGGCCCCATACATCATTAGGCATTCTCAGGCCCCATACATCATTTGGCATTCACAGGCCCCCGTACATCATTAGGCATTCTCAGGCCCCCATACATCATTAGGCATTCTCAGGCCCCATACATCATTAGGCATTCTCAGGCCCCATACATCATTAGGCATTCTCAGGCCCCATACATCATTAGGCATTCTCATGCCCCCATACATCATTAGGCATTATCAGGCCCCATACATCATTAGGCATTCTCAGGCCCCCATACATCATTAGGCATTCTCAAGCCCCATACATCATCAGGCATTCACAGGCCCCCATACATCATTAGGCATTCTCAGGCCCCCATACCTCATTAGGCATTCTCAGGCCCCCATACATCATTAGGCATTCTCAGGCCCCCATTCATCATTAGGCATTCTCAGGCCCCCATACATCATTAGGCATTCTCAGGCCCCATACATCATTAGGCATTCTCAGGCCCCCATACATCATTAGGCATTCTCAGGCCCCCATACATCATTAGGCATTCTCAGGCCCCCATACATCGTTAGGCATTTTCAAGCCCCATACATCATTAGGCATTATCAGACCCCCATACATCATTAGGCATTATCAGGCCCCCATACATCATTAGGCATTCTCAGGCCCCATACATCATTAGGCATTCTCAGGTCCCCATACATCATTAGGCATTCTTAGGCCCCCATACATCATTAGGCATTATCAGGCCCCCATACATCATTAGGCATTATCAGGCCCCCATACATCATTAGGCATTCTCTGGCCCCCATGGATCATTAGGCATTCTCAGGCCCCCATACATCATTAGGCATTATCAGGCCCCCATACATCATTAGGCATTCTCTGGCCCCCATACATCATTAGGCATTATCAGGCCCCCATACATCATTAGGCATTCTCCTTCAACGGCCTGCTGTAGATCTTCTCTAAAGACCCATCTTTTTAGATGGTACTGAGCCCTCCCCCTCCCCCCTCTACACGCACAGTATTTCTCCCTTCATCCCACGATCTTGCCCCTACCTTCCCCTACCCCACCCTCCCATCCCTTCAGGACTTCCATCCATCCCCACCCTTCACGATGGTTCTAGTCTATTCTGTAGTTCATAGCGTGTGTGTGTGTGTGTGTGTGTGTGTGTGTGTGTGTGTGTGTGTGTGTGTGTGTGTGTGTGTGGTGCGTGCGTGCGTGTGTGTGTACGTGGTGTGTGTGTGTGTGTGTGTGTGTGTGTGTTTGTGTTTGTGTGTGTGTGTGTGTGTGTGTGTGTGTGTGTGTGTGTGCGTGCGTGCGTGTGTGTGCGTGCGCGTGCGTGCGCGTGCGTGCGCGTGCGTGCGCGTGTTTTTGATTCCTTCATGGACTCGTTTGTTTGGTTCTTCCTATTGTTTAATTGTTATCATGACTTGTAGTGATGTAAAGCGCTTTTGAGCTATGTATAGAAAAGTTATTGTTGTTGTTATCGTTCTTCTTCTTCTTCTTTGCTTATACAAATGGTTAGGCTCTAGGTCCGCTATTAGTAGGCCCTATAACACGAAGTCTGACCACTTCCGTGAGAACAGTTCCCAGGACGTGGAAGGCTGGAAGTGGAGAATGACAAACTGTGGGTCAGTCAGACCTGCGTGCACATAAGAAAGGTGAAGTGCAGTGACACGTGATACAGTCTGTACCTCCAGCTGAAGATGACCAAAGTCAAACGTCACACGACCATTACAACGGTGTTTGCCTTGCCCGCCATGATTGAGCCGCGTTGTTTTGTGTGTGTCTGCCCATTCCTTTGGCCAGGGATCTGGTACACAGATGAGCAACTCTTGCTGTTCGGGTGAGGACAGTGTGGAAGAGTTATCTTTCATATATGCATGCTCCCTCCCTTCCCCAACATAGGGAGCCGGAATAGCATTCAGATTGGTTTGGGAGGGGTCACGTGACCCCGGTGTCCACTCAGAGACCTTTCTTTGCAATCGAAGATCTCAAGCGCGTTTCAGTTGGTGAAAAAAAGAAAGGGCCAAAATGTGGTCACTTGAAGAATCGTAGCTTTCTTTTCAGCTGTCCCATTGAGATGCTTTTAGCACCATACGATTGTGAGTTTTTAATTTTCATCATCATCATCATCATCATCATCATCATCATCATTCTTCTTCTTCTTCTTCTTCTTCTACTTCTTCTTCTTCTTCTTCTTAGTTTGCTCTTTGTGATGGTGGTGTTCATTTTTTAGATCCAGTGATATCCTTTTCCGCCACATCGCCATGTCTTGGCAGGTTCTGTACTACACGGACCAGACGGAAGGGAAGGTGAAGGGCGCGGTGAGCTTCCAGGACATCCAGGACGTGTACGCTGACCACCTGAGAACGGTGAAGAGTCCCAACCCTCAGCTGACCTTCTGCATGAAGACCTGGCAGAGGACCTACTACATGGTGGCCCCCACACCCGAATGCATGAGTGTCTGGATTGACGTCATCTTTTCCGGGGCGGAAGGACACACGCATTTTTATCCCTGATCTGTAAGCGTCGCAAAGGCGTGGTGTGTGTGTGTGTGTGTGTGTGTGTGTGAGGTCCACCCTGACCTAAAATGCTGCTGAAATATACTGACGAGAACAAAGAAGCAGCAAAACTAGACACAACTTGAGAAGAAGAAGTACGGGTTGTGAACCAACTGACAAATCATAACACGTGTAAAAGTAGTGTTTAATTAAAAAAAAAGAAAAAAAGAAAGATATGAAAAAATACGTGTTAAACCGAAAGTTGGTTGTGATCTTGCAGTCTGCTCGTGTTCTCTGGTGATGAGAAACGAGGAGAAAGCTGCATTGGTATCTGATGGGGTCCTCTCCACCTGTTGACACGCCCTCCACAGAGATCGGGGACCAACTCAGCGGCAACACGGCGAGCGGGTGGGGGTGGAGGAGAGGTGAGGTGGGGTGGGTGGGTGGGATGGAGAGTGAGCGATGAGTAGCTGTGCACTGGTGTGACGTGGTATTCTGAGAATCGTTTTCGTGTTGGAGGATCGACCTGAACGCTGTTTTGAGAACATGAAACGGACTGTAACACCACTGGAAAGGAGATGAACTGCGACTGAACACACAAAAACAAGATGAAACACAAACCGCTGATTACATTACACAATACGAAACGGACAAGTGAACATTCGACAAATGTGTGTTCTTCGCACTTTACTATAAACAGACATTTAAAAAAAAGAAAGAAAGAAATTCACAAAACAGTTCTCCCCGGATTGAAGTCGGCATGAGAATTTGAGTGGTGTTTTGCATTTCTTTTATCTTGTGCATTTAATTTCGATGTCTGTTACTTGTACCGTCTAAAGAAAATGTTGATGTTGAAAATGCACTGGGCTGTTTGGTAGTGTGTGTGATGGTTTGTGACTGTGCTGTGTTTAGGATGGTTTGTGACTGTGCTGTCTTTAGGATGGTTTGTGACTGTGCTGTGTTTAGGATGGTTTGTGACTGTGCTGTGTTTAGGATGGTTTGTGACTGTGTGCAGTGTTTAGGATGGTTTGTGACTGTGCTGTGTTTAGGATGGTTTGTGACTGTGCTGTGTTTAGGATGGTTTGTGACTGTGTGCTGTGTTTAGGATGGTTTGTGACTGTGCTGTGTTTAGGATGGTTTGTGACTGTGTGCTGTGTTTAGAATGGTTTGTGACTGTGTGCTGTGTTTAGAATGGTTTGTGACTGTGCTGTGTTTAGAATGGTTTGTGACTGTGCGCTGTGTTTAGAATGGTTTGTGACTGTGCTGTGTTTAGAATGGTTTGTGCCTGTGTGCTGTGTTTAGGATGGTTTGTGACTGTGCTGTCTTTAGGATGGTTTGTGACTGTGCTGTCTTTAGGATCGTTTGTGACTGTGCTGTCTTTAGGATGGTTTGTAACTGTGCTGTCTTTAGGATGGTTTGTGACTGTAATGTGTTTAGGATGGTTTGTGACTGTGTGCTGTGTGTGGGATGGTTTGTGACTGTGTGCTGTGTTTAGGATGGTTGTGACTGTGCTGTGTTTAGGATGGTTTGTGACTGTGCTGTGTTTAGGATGGTTTGTGACTGTGTGCTGTGTTTAGGATGGTTTGTGACTGCGCTGTGTTTAGGATGGTTTGTGACTGTGTGCTGTGTTTAGGATGGTTGTGACTGTGCTGTGTTTAGGATGGTTTGTGACTGTGTGTTGTGGTTAGGATGGTTTGTGACTGTGTGTTGTGGTTAGGATGGTTTGTGACTGTGTGTTGTGGTTAGGATGGTTTGTGACTGTGTGTTGTGGTTAGGATGGTTTGTGACTGTGCTGTGGTTAGGATGGTTTGTGACTGTGCTGTGTTTAGGATGGTTTGTGACTGTGTGCTGTGTTTAGGATGGTTTGTGACTGTGTGCTGTGTTTAGGATGGTTTGTGACTGTGCTCTGTTTAGGATGGTTTGTGACTGTGTGCTGTGTTTAGGATGGTTTGTGACCGTGCTGTGTTTAGGATGGTTTGTGACTGTGCTGTGTTTAGGATGGTTTGTGACTGTGTGTTGTGGTTAGGATGGTTTGTGACTGTGCTGTGTGTGGGATGGTTTGTGACTCTGTGCTGTCTTAAGATGATACGTGACCGTACTGCATTTAGAATGGTGTATGTTTCTGTGTTGTTTGGGTTTTTTTTTAATGCTGTCTCATCTTTGGTTTCACTTCAGTGGCATTGCAGCCACGTCTCTCATTCCTCCTCCCTCCCCCGTCCCCACAGCCACACAGCTCCCCTCCCCCCGTCCACAGCCACACACCTCCCCTCCCCCCGTTCACAGCCACACAGCTTCTCCCCCCCCCGTCCCAGCCCCACCCTTCCCCTCCCCGTCCCAGCCCACACATCCCCTACCCGGCCACAGCCACACACCTCCCCACCCCGTCCACAGCCACACACCTCCCCTCCCCCGTCCACAGCCACACACCTCCCCCCCCCGTCCACAGCCACACACTTCCCCTCCCCCCCGTCCACAGCCCCACACCTCCCCTCCCCTCGTCCCACTGCCCCACACCTCCCTCTCCCCGTCCACAGCCCCACACATCCCTCCCCCCGTCCACAGCCCCACACCATCCCCTCTCCCGTCTACAGCCCCACACATCCCTACCCGTCCATGCCCCACACATCCCCTACCCGGCCACAGCCACACACCTCCCTCCCCGTCCACAGCCACACACCTCCCCTCCCCCCGTCCACAGCCACACACCTCCCCTCCCCCGTCCACAGCCACACACCTCCCCTCCCCCCGTCCACAACCACACCTCCCCCCCCCCCCGTCCACAGCCACACACTTCCCCTCCCCCCGTCCACAGCCCCACACCTCCCCTCCCCCCCCACAGCCCACACCTCCCCTCCCCCCGTCCACAGCCCCCACACTTCCCCCCTGTCCACAGCCCCACACCTCCCCTCCCCCGTCCACAGCCCCACACCTCCCCTCCCCCCGTCCACAGCCACACACCTCCCCTCCCCCCGTCCACAGCCACACACCTCCCCTCCCCCCGTCCACAGCCCACACCTCCCCTCCCCCCGTCCACAGCCCCACACCTTCCCTCCCCCCGTCCACGCCACACATCTTCCCTCACCCCGTCCACAGCCACACACCTCCCCTCCCCCCGTCTACAGCCCCACACCTTCCCTCCCCCCGTCCACAGCCACACATCTTCCCTCACCCGCCACAGCCACACACCTCCCCTCCCTCCGTCCACAGCCACACATCTCCTCTCCCCCCGTCCACAGCCACACACCTCCCTCCCCCCGTCCACAGCCACACACCTCCCCTCCCCTCGTTCACAGCCACACGCCTCCCCTCCCCCCGTCCACAGCCCCACACCCCCCCCCCCCCCGTTCACAGCCACACACCTTCCCCCTCCCGTCCACAGCCCCACACCTCCCCTCCCCCCGTCCACAGTCACACACCTCCCTCCCCCCGTCCACAGCCACACACTTCCCCACCCCCCGTCCACAGCCCCACACCTCCCCACCCCCCGTCCACAGTCCACACACCTCCCCTCCCCCGTCCACAGCCACACACCTCCCCTCCCTCGTCCACAGCCCCACACCTCCCCTCTCCCCGTCCACAGCCCCACACATCCCCCCCCCCGTCCACAGCCCCACACCTCCCCTCTCCCCGTCTACAGCCCCACACATCCCTACCCCGTCCACAGCCCCACACATCCCCTACCCCGGCCACAGCCACACACCTCCCCTCCCCCCGTCCACAGCACACACACCCCCTCCCCCCGTCCACAGCACACACTCCCCTCCCCGTCCACAGCCACACACCTCCCTCCCCCCGTCCACAGCCACACACCTCCCCCCCCCCGTCCACAGCCACACACTTCCCCTCCCCCCGTCCACAGCCCCACACCTCCCCTCCCCCGTCCACAGCCCAACATCTCCCCTCCCCCCGTCCACAGCCCCACACCTCCCCTCCCCCCGTCCACATGCCCCACACCTCCCCTCCCCCCGTCCACAGCCCCACACTTCCCCCCTGTCCACAGCCCACACCTCCCCTCCCCCCGTCCACAGCCCCACACCCCCCTCCCCCCGTCCACAGCCACACACCTCCCCTCCCCCCGTCCACAGCCACACACCTCCCCTCCCCCCCGTCCACAGCCCCACACCTCCCCCCCTCCGTCCACAGCCCCACACCTTCCCTCCCCCGTCCACAGCCACACATCTTCCCTCACCCCGTCCACAGCCACACACCTCCCCTCCCCCCGTCTACAGCCCCACACCTTCCCTCCCCCCCGTCCACAGCCACACATCTTCCCTCACCGTCCGTCACAGCCACACACCTCCCCTCCCTCCGTCCACAGCCACACATCTCCTCTCCCCCCGTCCACAGCCACACACCTCCCCTCCCCCCGTCCACAGCCACACACCTCCCCTCCCCTCGTCCACAGCCACACGCCTCCCCTCCCCCGTCCACAGCCACACAACCTCCCCCCCCCCGTCCACAGCCACACACCTCCCCTCCCCCGTCCACAGCCCCACACCTCCCCCCCCCGTCCACAGCCACACACCTCCCCTCCCCCCGTCCACAGCCACACACCTCCCCTCCCCTCGTCCACAGCCACACGCCTCCCCTCCCCCCGTCCACAGCCCCACACCTCTCCCCCCCCCGTTCACAGCCACACACCTCCCCTCCCCCCGTCCACAGCCCCACACCTCCCCTCCCCCCGTCCACAGTCACACACCTCCCTCCCCCCGTCCACAGCCACACACCTCCCCACCCCCCGTCCACAGCCCCACACCTCCCCACCCCCGTCCACAGTCACACACCTCCCCTCCCCCCGTCCACAGCCACACACCTCCCCTCCCCCCGTCCACAGCCCCACACCTCCCCTCCCCCGTCCACAGCCCCACACCTCCCCTCCCCCCGTCCACAGCCACACACCTCCCCTCCCCCGTCCACAGTCACACACCTCCCTCCCCCCGTCCACAGCCACACACCTCCCCTCCCCCCGTGCACAGCCCCACACCTCCCCTCCCCCCGTCCACAGTCACACACCTCCCCTCCCCCCGTCCACAGCCACACACCTCCCCACCCCCCGTCCACAGCCCCACACCTCTTCTCCCCCCCGTCACAGCCCCACACCTCCCCTCCCCCCGTCCACAGCCATACAGCTTCGGCACCGGCAATCCCCAGGGCAGCGGTCAATGTCAGCCGTCAAGAGGCAACCCACCAAAGGAGACACTGCACATGCTGCCGGGTCACGCCTGTGGTGTTCAGTGCTGCCTTTTATCCCACATACGCAGAACACCGCACGCCGAGTCCCGTACTGACAACAATGATTGCTTAGTCACGGAGGCAGCTGCCCTCCGGAGGCACCATCACGATCATGACGGTCCCGGGAATTTGCAATTTAGTTACCCCGACTGACAGAGTCCACGGGGATAAATGTGGAGGGGCAATCAAAACTGAAGTGACCGCAAGATAAGGGCATGATGAGCCAGACGATTTCACACCCTTTTTATGTCGATGAACTTAATGCTACGGATTTCCATTTGGAGCTGAGACTACATGACAGGGCTGTACTGTATGCTTACTTTTATGATATATCCCGGTGTCAACCAGGCCCGAGAGACAGACACCTGCGGTGCTAGTCATGAAATTTGAGCAACACTCTCAGAGACGCTTCCATGAAGTGGATGAAACTCGACTGTGTGGTCCCAGTCTTCCCAACTGGGCTCATAGCAAACTGAGCTCAGGGTAGGAGCCGGTTGGAGCAGAAAACAAGCACCAATAAATTGCTCCAAGCTGCAATGGGAATTGAACCCACGACCCTTCCAGCCGGTAGCCCACGCCATGGCTGCTGGTGTGTTTGGGATGGTCGATGATTGTGCTACGCTTAGGATGATGACACCAACACTATGCTGTGCTCCGAATGATGTGTGACTGTGCGCTGTGTTTAGTATACTTTGTGACTGTGCGCTGTGTTTAGTATACTTTGTGTCTGTGTGCTCTGTTTAGCATGGTATTTGTTCTTTTGTCACATTTAGTCCGGTCTAGTTTGTAAGTTTGTGCTTTTGTCACAGCAGATGCAGCCTGTTTCGTAACTATGCTATCTTCCTCATCTGTGATATGATACGTGTGTTGGTGTCACCGTTAGGGCAAGATGGTTTGTGATCCTGTGTTGGTGTCACTGTTAGGTAAAGACTGTTTACAATCCTGTGTTGGTATAACTTTTAGATAAAGACTATTTACAATCCTGTGTTGGTATAACTTTTAGATAAAGACTATTTACAATCCTGTGTTGGTATAACTTTTAGATAAAGATGGTTTTTATTCCTGTGTTGTTATTACTGATAGAGAAGAATGGTCTGTGATCCTGTGTCGGTGTCACTGTTAGGTCAGGATGGTGTGTGATCCTTACGTTGATGTCGCTGTCAAATTAAGATGGTTTGGTGTCACTGTCATTTGTGATCCTGTGTTGGCGTCACTATCATGTTTGATCCTGTGTTGGTGTCACCATCATATGTGATCCTGTGTTGGTGTCACTATCATATGTGATCCTGTGTTGGTGTCACTGATCTTGTGTTGGTGTCACTATCATGTGTGATCCTGTGTTGGTGTCACTGTCATGTGTTGGTGTCACTATCATGTGTGATCCTGTGTTGGTGTCACTGATCCTGTGTTGGTGTCACTATCATGTGTGATCCTGTGTTGGTGTCACTGATCCTGTGTTGGTGTCACTGGTCCTGTGTTGGTGTCACTATCATATGTGATCCTGTGTTGGTGTTACTGTCATTTGTGATCCTGTGTTGGTGTCACTATCATATGTGATCCTGTGTTGGTGTCACTATCATATGTGATCCTGTGTTGGTGTCACTATCATATGTGATCCTGTGTTGGTGCCACTATCATATGTGATCCTGTGTTGGTGTCACTGATCCTGTGTTGGTGTCACTATCATGTGTGATCCTGTGTTGGTGTCACTATCATATGTGATCCTGTGTTGGTGACACTGATCCTGTGTTGGTGACACTGATCCTGTGTTGGTGACACTGATCCTGTGTTGGTGTCACTGATCCTGTGTTGGTGTCACTGATCCTGTGTTGGTGTCACTGATCCTGTGTTGGTGTCACTGTCATTTGTGATCTTGTGTTGGTGTCACTGATCCTGTGTTGGTGTCATTGATCTGTGTTGGTGTCACTATCAATGTGATCCTGTGTTGGTGTCACTGATCCTGTGTTGGTGTCATTGATCTGTGTTGGTGTCACTATCATATGTGATCCTGTGTTGGTGTCACTGATCCTGTGTTTGGTGTCACTGATCCTGTGTGGTGTCACTGATCCTGTGTTGGTTGTCACTGATTGTTGAGCATGGTTTGTGTTATGGGGTTCGTAGTGTAGCAATACCAGCGTTCGAGTAATGTGACGTCATGTCAACAACCCAGTGGGTAGATCAGGATCTCCATTCCCTACCTGCTCCTCTTCCTGTCCCTCAGCACTGACTTCCCAGATGATCTCCATGTCGCATGTGCATAAAGAAGCCAGTTCATTGCCGTTGCCTTTCGAAGTGACGCGCACCATGCTACTAGTAGTTGCACGCTGACTAGTTCCTATTAATCAGCATTTCAGGCTGATTAGCACTGACCTGGGACTTGATAATGATGATGATGATGATGATGATGATGATGAGTGTGTAATGTTATTATTGAGATGTAGATAGACTGTGAACAGCGTCACGCAAAACAATTTTAAATGCGAGGAGGGGAGAGGAGAGAGAGAGAGAGAGAGAGAAGAGGAGAGAGAGAGGAGAGAGAGAGAAGAGAGAGAGAGAGAGAGGAGAGAGATGAGAGAGTAGTGATGAGTGAGTGTGTGTGTGTGTGTGTGTGTTGTGTGTGTGTGTGTGTGTGTGCAGAATTATGGGTTTTGACGAGTTGCACGTAAAGAGAATTTGGAATCATTGTTTAGGATCTTCAGACGCAGAGTGAGTTGTATGGTGATCACGATGGTAGGATACAGAACTGCATGAAATGCATAAGCATGACAGAGAATTGTATGTTGTTTATGGCGTAGAATTACATGTTGTTTCTGTTGGTGTTGTACAGAATGGCACGTCTCTTGCTTTGATATGATAAAGAGATGCGTGTTGTTTGTGCTGATATGGTGTCAAGTTTAAAAAAAAAATCTGTTATAGTGTAGGATAGTATGTTTATAATTTTAGAATGATGTAGAGTTGGGTGTAGTTGTTTGGTCATCACACTGAGTAGTAGTTGTTTTGGTATGATATGAAGTTGTATGTTGTTTGTTCTGGTGTGATATAGAGCCGTGTGTTTTACGCAGTTTGCTTCGGTATGATATAGAGTTGCATGTTCTTTGTTTTTGTATGAGACAAATCGAATGTTTTGGTAGTGATATAGAATTGTACGTTTTGGCTTTGCATGATTCAGAGGTGTGTGTTGTTTGTTTTGGTATGAGATAGTTGTGTATTGTTTACTTGCTATGATAAAGAGTCGTCTTTTGGGTTTTTTTTTGGTATGGTGTAGAGTTTAGAATATGAATTTGTGTGATACGTGTGTTTGTTTAGGTGTGGTGTGGGTAATGTGTTTTTTAGTATCATACAGCTGTGTGTGCTCTTTGTGTATTCTGTAGAGTCGTGTGTTTTCTTGTGGTGTCATTTAGTGAGATATAGATTTGCATGTTGTGTATTTTGCTATGATATTGAGGTGTCAGGCTGTTTGGATGGGATGGGGTATAAAGTTTTTTGTTGTTCATTTCAGTATGATGTAGGGTTGTATGTTGTTTGTTTTGTTCGTTGTTCATTTCAGTATGATGTAGGGTTGTATGTTGTTTGTTTTGTTCGTTGTTCATTTCAGTATGATGTAGGGTTGTATGTTGTTTGTTTTGTTCGTTGTTCATTTCAGTATGATGTAGGGTTGTATGTTGTTTGTTTTGTTTGTTGTTCATTTCAGTATTATGTAGGGTTGTATGCTGTTTGTCTTGGTTAGATATAGACCTGTGGTTTCTTTCAGTGCGGTCAAGAGTTGTGCGTTGTGTGCTGTGGTAGGCTATAGATGTATGTGTTTGTTTTGGAATGGTGTGGAGTTAGATGTTAGTTTATCTGGTGTGTAACAGTGTCTTGTGTGGCTTGTTTTGGCATGATGTAACGCTGTACTTTGTTTACTTCATCATGATCTAGAGCTGTATGTTGTTTAGGTAAGTATGATATAAAGTTACGTGTCGTTTGTTTTGGTGTAGAGTCGATATAGAGTTCCGTGTCATTGGCCGTGGTATGATAGACAACTGTTTGGTGTTTACTCTGGTTCAGTATCAAGTTGAATGGGGTTTTGTTTGTTTGTTTAGCTTGAGATAGAGTTGTTCCGGAGTGACAGATAAATGGTTGCATGTTGTTTATTGCAGTATGATACAGAATTGTGGGTCGTTCAGTGTACTAATGTATTAGATTACATGTTGCTCATTTTATTATGAGATAAATTTGTATGTTGTTCAGTGTATTACAGTAGAAAAAATGTTGTTCACTAAGTCATTATACAAAATTGTGTTGTTCGACAAAAAACAGTATAAAGTTCGCATCGCATTGTGAAATGGAATTATATTTTATTCACACTGGATGTTATACGGTCGGATATTATTTGCACTTTTTGTAATGTACAGCTGAATAACATCCAAACTGTGCATTCTTACACAACCATGAATTGTTCATAGCGTTTTGATCTAGAACTAATTATTGTTCATAGTGTGTTATGATGTACATTTGTACATTGCACATGTGTATTAATACACAGTTATATACTGTTCATAGCGTTATGGTGTGGACTTTTTCTTCACAGTGTATTCTGATGTACAGGTTTATAATGTTTATAGTGTTTAATTATGCACAGCTGTATATGATCTGGAACAAGGTATGATACGCAGCTTTACATGTTCACAGTACATGATGTCCGGTTTGATATTGTTCATACTATACTGTTATTTACTGTTATATACTGTGCAGACTGATTACAGTTTGTACTGGTATATTGTGTATTCTGCACACTGTGTAATGATATACACTTGTATTTTGTTCAGTCGTACACTGTTCATAGTCTGTTCATAGTGTGTAATGACACACAGGTGTATATTATTCACACTACGTAATATACAGTGGTATATTGTTCATTGCAGTTAGTATACACACTGTGTTGTGATATACAGTTGTATATTCACACTGTGTTATGATACACAGCCCCATATCAGTCACTGTTATACAGCTGTATATTGTTCACACTGTGTTATAGTATACAATTTTATATTATTCTTAATGATAAGATACACAGTTGCATATTATAGTATATGATATGCAGTTGCAAACTATTCATAGTGTGTTATGTGATAAGCTATGTATTATTTTCTGTGTTATAATATACAGTTGTATATCTTTTATAGTGTGTAAGTACTTGCAGCTGTGTATTATTCATCGTGTTGTGATATACAGTTGTATATATTTCTATAGTGTATAATTATGTTTTAGCTGTGTTACGATACACAGTTGCATATTTTCTATAGTGTGTCATCACATGCAGTTGTGCATTGTCCATAGTGTATACGATGTACAGTCGTGTGTCATTCATGGTGTGTTATGACTGACAGTTTATTTTGTACTGTACCTCTGGAGATACCGAAGACTGTTTCAGTACAGATGGCATTCCAACGTCTGGAGGTTCTGTGCTAGCAACTCTCTGTTTCCTTTCTTCTCTAAGACTCTGCTCTTTGTGTCTGTTGTATACGCTTCAGTCACTGTGTCTTTGAGGATACGAACTAACACACTGATAGCGCTACATGTGCGGGGGATTGTAGTTGCGGTAGTAGCTGCATTAGCGGCAGCATCAGCTCTCATTCCCCTAAATAGATCGTCGTCCATGTAACTGATCAGGGTGCAGTGGTTAGGGCATGTTAGTCAGGACCCATGCTGGGCGGAAAGGCGAGCAGGCGCTGATGACAGCACAGCAGGACACAGTTCAACAGCAGAACATCCCTCCGTGTCATGTAACACGATGCTTTGCAGTTCCAGGTGAGAAGCGGTACATTATAATCAGAAGGATGCCGCACGGTCTGACAGAACACAGAACGGCAGGGCACCAGACAGTAGGAGCTGATTCAGGACGTACCTCTTCCACACCGACTTCAAAGACCAGGGAACAGTTGACAATGCAGTGCATCGTCTTCACTGTCAGTGTCTGTAGCCTCTTCATAGACACCCTACAGGTTTCAGGCAACAGTTTACAATGCAGTGAGTGTCTGTAGCCTCTTCATAGACACCCTACAGGTTTCAGGCAACAGTTTACAATGCAGTGCATCGTCTTCACTGTCAGCCTCTGTAGCCTCTTCATAGACACCCTACAGGTTTCAGGCAACAGTTTACAATGCAGTGCATCGTCTTCACTGTCAGTGTCTGTAGCCTCTTCATAGACACCCTACAGGTTTCAGGCAACAGTTTACAATGCAGTGCATCGTCTTCACTGTCAGCCTCTGTTGCCTCTTCATAGACACCCTACAGATTTGACACAACTATGATGTACTGTATTCCAACGTGCTGTGTTCTGTTCTGAGCAAAATAAGCAGTGGGGAAAATAAGTGCAGGGGAGATGGGTTGGGGGTGCGTTTCGGGCAGGGGGGGGGGGGGGGGGTGAGAGGGAAGGGGGAGGGGGGCTCTGTGAATGAAGATGTTGGCGTTGAAATATTAAAGTGAACTGACAGCTTGAGGGAACCCTTACATTCTGTCTGTTGAACGGAACCGTCTGTTTTGCCCGTGCAGAGTGGAGTTGTGTCTCCTGGGCTAGACTTACAATGCGAAACTATGCCTGGATGTGTTAGTCCATCACGATGTTTAACAGACACACCAATAACACTGTGGCATTCTCACCACTCTAGACAGTCAATCACAGTCAAACAGCCTCCCAGAGCAGTTATGGAAAGGCAGAACAGCGAGGTGTGAAGACAGTGCTATACAGTAAGCAAGAACAGTAAACACTAACCTACAGACAAGGACATCTGTGAGGGTATTAAGCTGTAGAATTCCCTTCAGCATGCGATCGTGACCTTCAGAACGATGGATCCGAGAAAAACGAGCTGCAGAAGAACTGTACGCCGAAAAGGGCCAGATGCCCTCTGTCCTTGGTCACTAAAAGGCGAAGAAGCTCCATGGCGCATTCTATGTCATGTACCACTTACAGTGAAACATGTTCTTTTCGAGTGTTGGGACTTGCACGATGTGAGGCATAAACACTTTACAGCACACTCCATGAAAACCCTGTTCAGAGATGTGCCACCTCATGTGATCTTTGAGTTTCTGAAAGAGATAAACATTTTTCATCTGATCTA
>CM031626.1:49298188-49305688 GCA_018398815.1 Conus ventricosus
CCTGGCAGGGGGCACATGCAAAGAGAAGTGTTGTCCTGACAAGGGCACATGCAAAGAGAAGTGTTGCCCTGGCAGGGGGCACATGCAAAGAGAAGTGTTGTCCTGACAAGGGCACATGCAAAGAGAAGTGTCGTCCTGTCAGGGGGCACATGCAAAGAGAAGTGTCGTCCTAGCAGGGGCACATGCAAAGAGAAGTGTCGTCCTGTCAGGGGGCACATGCAAAGAGAAGTGTCGTCCTGTCAGGGGGCACATGCAAAGAGAAGTGTCGTCCTGTCAGGGGGCACATGCAAAGAGAAGTGTTGTCATGGCAGGGGGCACATGTAAAGAGAAGTGTTGTCATGGCAGGGGGCACATGCAAAGAGAAGTGTCGTCCTAGCAGGGGGCACATGCAAACAGACATGTTGTCATGGCAGGGGGCACATGCAAAGAGAAGTGTCGTCCTGGCAGGGGCACATGCAAAGAGAAGTGTCGTCCTGGCAGGGGCACATGCAAAGAGAAGTGTCGTCCTGGCAGGGACACATGCAAAGACAAGTGTCGTCCTGGCAGGGGACACATGCAAAGACAAGTGTTGTCCCAGCACTACGTGGTCCAGTTACAGCGAGGTCAGGCCTGCTGCTTTTGGTGCTGCTAGAGACATCCTCCTCCAGTAGTCTGATCAGCTGCCTGGCGGACTGGTACTACCACTGGCACTCACCTGAGGTTGAAGGTGTGGGCACGACGCTTTTCTCGATGGACGAGCTGTTTTGTCCACATCTTCCACCACTCGATGAGCTGATAGCCAGGCAGGAACTGCACAAGACAGGGTTTCGCCAGTTCCTGTCACAATCTTCATTTTCCATGCAGCCTGCTCGCCGCTTCACACAGGCACTACATCTCGATAGATCCCCGTCTCGGTAGATCCCCATCTCGGTAGATCCCCGTCTCGATAGATCCCCCACTATATGTGGACGAATTTCCGTCTCGATAGATCCCCGTCTCGGTAGATCCCCATCTCGGTAGATCCCATCTCGATCGATCCCCGTCTCGGTAGATCCAAAAACAGTAACGTGGATCCATCGAGATGGGGATCTATCGAGACGGGGATCTATCAAGACGGGGATCCATCGAGACGGGGATCTATCGAGATGGGGATCCATCGAGACGGGGATCTATCGAGACGGGGATCTATCGAGACGGGGATCTATCGAGTGCCCCCCGGCACTACAGTTTGATTCCAGCGCCTGAACTGCAGAGGGTTGGGGGTGGGGGGGGGGGGGGGGGGGGTGATGAACACCCGGAGGCCGAGTCATTCTCCCACATGTCCATTTGCAGGCAGGCTGGGATGTCCGGGGAACAGTCCTCGTACCATGGATAGCAGCTTGTCTGGAGCACCGGGATCTCTGGAATTGTACAGCATCGTTTGATCAGATCTGTGAAATCATGTGGGAAGGAAACCAATCTATGTGCTTAAGAAAAAAAAAAGAGAAGAGAAAGAATTTTCCTGCTGTATTATAAAACTAGTAGTATTGCCGAAACCAAGCCGTTAAGGTCAGAAAGGGGTTCAAAAATAATCATATAAGATAAATCGTACTGCCATGTAATCTTCATGGAATGTAACACATACAGAGACCCTCCTCACACACGTACACGCTCAAGAATTCATACTTATGTGTATAAATAAGTAAACACACACACACACACACATATATATAGCTGACAAATTAAGTAGTGGGAGAAAACAAGTGCAGTCTAACAATTCTTCAGTCATTATAGCAATGACTTGGCAAAGATTTGAATTCAAATTTTTCTTTTTTTTTAATTTGAAGATCAAGAAAATGGGGAAATATATTTCTAAATAGGAGAAACCCTTCACTAGCTGCCTGAGGGAACCATCGTACTCCCCTTCGAAGGCAGATCGATTTGTATTGCCTGCTCCTAGGCCTTTCGTCCGCTGGATTGGACTCATCAGGGAGACACGGCTGATTGTGTCTGTGCTCTTGGCATCAAATAGAGACACACCACAGTCCATAATTCTGTGGTGTTCTCACCACCAAGGGTTCATAAAAGAATCCAACAGCACCCCCAAAGCAGCCAGTGAAGGATAGTAAAATGGAACAAAACGAAAGTGTGGAGAGGGAAAAAAGTTGTTGAAAAACTAAAAGCATTATGCAAACAGTATAAAATGTAGGGGACAATCTTTGAGCCTATGCTTGAGGATCTATTCAAGGATGCAAGGGAGATCAAAAGATATGGAACAGTCTGAGTGGTTTGCGTCCAGTCACCGTCTAATGTGGCATCTTTAACAGACCAGATGAACTTCCAACGTGAGGGTATACAATTCAGCCTGACAGACAATATTCTAAGTCAGGGCTGCGACCCCCAGGTATATTATTACACAGCGCTACAGTCTGTGCCTGATGCTGTTAGATCATCATCCCTGTTGTCACTCTCACAGCACAAACACAGGACCAGCCGGCCAACTCCGCCCACAGGCTGACCCAGTCACAGCGTCACAGGAAAGGACGCAACTCTGAAGCTTTTCATGATGGAATATGCAGGGGCAAATCACCTTCCTAAGGGATCTATATCCGAAGATCAGCTGATCGATGAAATGTTTGGAACATGTACTTTGACCTGTTTGGGTATTCTGCGCTCCTAAAAATAATCGTGCTGTCTGACATGTCCTGAAAAGACCGATTTGTGTTTAATGAGCAGGCTGCATGAGAGGTAATCCCCCCCACCCCCCCCCCCCCCCCCCCCAGTGGGCGCTCTGTTGGCTTCATTGTTCATTTACAGTGAAAGGTCAGCAGGCTGCATGAGAGGTAATCCCCCTACCCCCCTCCCCCCCCCCCCCCCCCCCCAGTGGGCGCTCTGTTGGCTTCATTGTTCATTTACAGTGAAAGGTCAGCAGGCTGCATGAGAGGTAATCCTCCCCCCCCCCCCCCAGTGGGCGCTGTGTTGGCTTCATTGTTCCTCTGAAGTGGAGAGTCATCAGGACCAGCGAGCCACAGTTGTTTCGCTCAACGAAGAGCTCATCAGGCTTGCTACTGAAACCTGGTTACCTGCTGTTGTAGAGCACTTACATATATCTCTCTCTCTCTCTATGTCTGTCTGTCTGTCTGTCTCTCTGCCTGTCTGACTGCTTGCCTGCCTGTCTGTCTATCTATCGATTTATCTATCGATTTATCTATCTATCTATCTATCTATCTATCTATCTATCTATCTATCTATCTATCTATCATCACACACACACACACACACACACACACACACACACACACACACACACACACACACACACATTTGAATCTAAAAAAGATCGAGGGGCACTTACTGAAGGAGAAAACAAATATGACAGATACAGGAATGGACTAAAAGCTGTCTACAAATCAAAAGGCTGAAACATAGGATCTAGTAAAAGATGGTCAACATCCGCAAAGATTAAAAACCGCGTTTGGAAAATCTCAATTTTATACACCAAAGACCACAAGATTAAAGGACTACAACATGATGCAAAAACAACAAAAACAACAGCAACAGCTACAACAACAACAACAATAACAACAACAAGAGCAACAAGAACATCAACAACAACAACAAGAACAACAACAACAAAAGCTAGTTGCGTCAAACTGGATGTGTATGTGGCATGTTATTTAGTGACCGTTCCATTACTGATGTTCTTCTATGAGAAAGTTCGTGGCACGCACGGAACCAAGCGTAGCTAAACCATCCCCTCCCCAGTCTTCGCACTGTGGAACAATGCCATGTCTGAGGTCTGGCTCTCTGTCTCAGATTCTCCCGTGACGGGGTTTGAACCTGGTCGCCGCTACACCAACCTGTTGTACGTCACCATCTGCATGGTTCACCTCATGGCCACCGTCAACTTCCTCATCTGCTGCCCCATGAGCAGCAAGTTCAAGGCCACTCTGCGAGGCCTCCTGCAGTGCCGCTGCAAACAGGTCAACGCTGAGCGGCAACTGTTCTGTGCACGTGATCCATTGTCAAATGTGTGTGTTCACTAAGCACGGTAATGGCAAAATGATGATTGTAATAATAATGATAACAATAATAATGATAACGATTATAATGATAATAAAATTAATAACAATGATAAAAACAGTAAACACGTGGGGTAACATTTGCTCCAATAAGAAAACCTAATACAGAGTAATGATAAAAACAGTAAACAAGTGGGTTAACTTTTGCTCCCATAAGAAAACCTAATACAGAGTAACTTTTATTCAAGACAGACCCAGCCTTTTAAACTTGAATCAAATACATACATAGACAAACTATCTAATAGTGGGGGAAAACACAAGCGCAGGCGAACTATTGAACTGTCTTGAGAGTAATGACTTGGCAAAGATTTGGACTTAACGGGGGCCGGGGGTAGTTTGAAGATGGAGAAACTGGGAACGTGAAATTAAGAAAATATATTACAGATATGAAAACTCTTCACTAGCTGCATAAGGGAACCATCGCAATCCCTTTTGAAAGCAGATATATTTGCATTGCCTGTTCCGAGGCCTTTCGTCCGCTGAATCGGAACTCATCAGGGAGACACGGCTGGTTGTGTCTGTGCTCCTGGCGTCAAATAGAGACACACCACAGTCCATAATACCGTGGTGTTTTCACCACCAGGGGTGCAAAAAAAATCCAATAGCACCCCAAAGCAGCCAGTGAAGTGTAGTAAATGAAACCAAACGAAAGTGTGGGGAGGAAAAAAGTTGCTTAAAAACTAAAGACATTATGCAAATAGTATAAAATGTGGGGGACAATCTTTGAGCCTACGCTTGAGGATCCACCCAAGGATGCAAGGGAGATCAAAAGACAAACGCACAGACGGACAGAAACAAATACAAATAACCTCAATTTAATCGAAACAAAATTGGAAATGAAATGAGGCAGGGAACAGTAAACAATAAACAGTAAACAAGTGGGGTAACCTTTGCTCCCATAAGAAAACCTAACACAGGGTAACTTTTATATTCAAGACTGGCACAGCCTTTTAAACTTGAATAAAGTCAGACAAATAATACATAGACAAACAATCTAATAGTGGGGGAAAACACAAGCGCAGGCGAACTACTGAACTGTCTTCATAGTAATGACTTTGCAAAGATTTGGACTTAAGGGAGGGGGGGGGGGGGGGGGGGGGGGGGGGGGGGGGGGGGGGGGGGAGGGGGAGGGAGTTTGAAGATGGAGAAACTGGGAACGTGAAATTAAGAAAATATATTACAGATATGAAAACTCTTCACTAGCTGCATAAGGGAACCATCGCAATCCCTTTTGAAGCAGTATTGCCTGCTCCGAGGCCTTTCGTCCGCTGAATCGGAACTCATCAGGGAGACACGGCTGGTTGTGTCTGCGCTCCTGGCGTCAAATAGAGACGAATGATAAAAACGTTTCTAAAGTGCGTTCCAAAACTTCGAAGTTTTACAATATCAAATAAAAACATGTTCACACATCTGATTTCGGACAGTGCACTCAATGGTGTGCAAGTTTCCTGTTCTCTGGACAGCCTTTCACCCCCCCCCCCCCTCCTCCCCTCTCCACCCAACAGCCCCACCCCACCCCACTTGCAGTCAAATCATCCTCCATCCCCTTCTCCCTCCCTCTGACACAGACACAGACACAGACACAGACACACACACACACACACACACACACACACACACACACACACACACACACACACACCAAGAACAAAAACGAAATCTGATGTTCTTTTCTCTCTAGCCCCTAACTGTTGTCAAACTCTGTATGTAGATTGGCAGCTAAGAGGAGGCAAGCCATTTAAAGAAAAAAAAATGGACAGTTGCGATTTTCCCTAAAAACTAAATTGCAAACTAAAACAATCAAGGTAGTTATGACTTCAACATGAAAAAAGTAGAGGGAAAAAAAAGCAAACGTAAAGCAAAAGGGAAAAGGAAAAAAAAAGAAGAAAAAAAAAAAGCTGCTAGGAATATCGATCCCAGAAACAAACATGACAGAAACAAAGGAACAAAAGCACAGACAAACATCGATCCCATAACCATTAGCTGATTGATCTTTGCTAAGCGAACTGTGCATGGACAGTGCCCGAGAGACTGCAGTCATTTCCGTGGACTGTCCAAACACCGACAGCGGGCAGCTGAGATCCCCAAATGGTTCATACCGAAATAGTGCCATTCTCAGCCATGACCAACCCTACGTGGGGAAAGCTTTCGTTGGCCTTCAAACGTGATTGTGGCTTTTTTTTCTTTGTATTTTCTTTCCATTAAAGAGTCAAAGTGAAGTTGGGCTTTTTTACGCGAAATGAATCCTCTTGGTGTTCGAGAAAAAAAAAGCTCTTTTTAAAAGGGGAATGACTTGTGGGGTTTCGAATATTGCCCTTGCATACCACCGCTAGGTACTTCCCTTTGTGAAATTTTGCAGCTGTGTTCTGACGTCGCACGCGGCCCCGGGTCACGCCGCCTCGCGCGCGCGGGGCCGCCCCGGGGCGCGCGCACCCCCAACACACCACACCCCACACACACAACCACACACACACACCACACAAACCACCATTTTCCCCCCTCCTCCTCCCTTTTTTTTCTCTGTCTCTAGTCGTCTTTTCGCATGAAAAAAACCAACCAACATCCCCAATCCCCATTTCATCCGCACCACCACACTTTTCCGCGGAATAAAAAAAAAACCCACACACACAACAACCCCCCCCTCCTCCTCCCCAACCACGCGCGCGCGCGCGGCGCGCAACAACCCACCCCCACCACCACACCACACACACACCACCACCCCCGCACGAAACGCCCCCACACACACCACACAAACAACCACTCGTTTCGCAGAGAGAGAGAGAGAGAAAAGGAGAGAGAGAGAGAGGAGAGAGAGAGAATCATGAAGAGGTTGTGGTTTAAACGACCACAACAGGGAAACAAATTATGCATTGCTCATCAGACAAAGAAAAAAAAAAATAAAAAACCCCAAAACGCCGCTCTCTGCAGCCGTTTGGGTAAAAATTCGTGCCGGGAATTACCCGCCCCTGACCCATTCCATGGGTTAGAATTTCGGGCCCCTAGTGATGACAACCGAGTTCTGAACAATGCCGTCCCGTGACCACAAGTCTTCCCCGCACCATTTTGAGGAGGAAAGTTCTTTTGGTTCCGCGACCTAGTGCCCCGTTTTGGACGGGATTTTTCACCGCCCGTGTCATCCATTCACCTTGTTCACACCTACACAATTGACTGCTTTCTTTTTTATCAGCTGGCTGCTTGGTTATTTGGTTTGTTGTTTGGTTTGGGTTGGGGTTTGGTTGCTTGGTTTTTTGCTTGTTTATTTGGGGCAAATTAAAACAGGACTGGATCCGTTTTTAAACCCAAACCCTTGCGAAAAAATAGCTGGCGCCCAATACCAAAGAACTGTATAGCGCGCAGGATCCAAAAAAAATATGGCCCCCCAAACCAAAAGTCATGAAATGGTGGGGATCCAACGTAGGATAAAAATTTGTACAGCAAATTTATGACACTGTGGTGAAGC
>CM031626.1:49310688-49323188 GCA_018398815.1 Conus ventricosus
TTGACCATGGACGGACACACACGCACACACACACACACACACACACACACACACCACACACACACACACACACACACACACACACAAAACACACACACAACACACACACACACACACACACAAGCATTTTATGGTTCCCATTCTAAAGTACTCCCGTTATATAAGGACGGGAGTAACAAAAAGAAGAAATAGAGAAACACGGAAGAAAGTAATGAAGAAGAAAAAGAAGGAAATAGAGAAACACCCGAAAAAAAAGGGAAAGAAGACGAAGAAGAAAAAAATGGAGAGAAAAACAGAAAGAATCAAGGGAAAAGAACAAAAACAAACAGAAAATAGCAATATAGCATTAGCAAAAATTTAAAAAGTCCTCAACAAAAAACATATAGCTATTTCCCAAATTAAACGCCTCGACAGAAAATAGCAATATAGCTATTTGCTAGAATTAAACAGTCCTCAGACAGAAATAGCAATATAGCTATTGTGCTAGAATTAAACAGTCCTCAGACAGAAAATAGCAATATTAGCTTTAGCTAGAAAATTTAAAAAGTCCTCAGACAGAAAATAGCAATATAGCTATTTTGCTAGAATTAAACAGTCCTCAGACAGAAAATAGCAATATAGCTATTGTGCTAGAATTAAACAGTCCTCAGACAGAAAATAGCAATATAGCTATTGTGCTAGAATTAAACAGTCCTCAGACAGAAAATAGCAATATAGCTATTGGCTAAATTAAACAGTCCTCAGACAGAAAATAGCAATATAGCTATTGTGCTAGAATTAAACAGTCCCTCAGACAGAAAATAGCAATATAGCTATTGTGCTAGAATTAAACAGTCCTCAGACAGAAAATAGCAATATAGCTATTATGCTAAATTAAACAGTCCTCAACAGAAAATAGCAATATAGCTATTGTGCTAGAATTAAACAGTCCTCAGACAGAAAATAGCAATATAGCTATTGTGCTAGAATTAAACAGTCCTCAGACAGAAAATAGCAATATAGCTATTGTGCTAGAATTAAACAGTCCTCAGACAGAAAATAGCAATATAGCATTGTGCTAAAATTTAAACAGTCCTCAGACAGAAAATA
Source organism: Conus ventricosus (assembly GCA_018398815.1). Lineage (NCBI taxonomy): Eukaryota > Metazoa > Mollusca > Gastropoda > Neogastropoda > Conidae > Conus > Conus ventricosus. Next base: position 49,311,778 of record CM031626.1, read on the forward strand.
GCAATATAGCTATTGTGCTAGAATTAAACAGTCCTCAGACAGAAAATAGCAATATAGCTATTGTGCTAGAATTAAACAGTCCTCAGACAGAAAATAGCAATATAGCTATTATGCTAGAATTAAACAGTCCTCAACAGAAAATAGCAATATAGCTATATGCTAGAATTAAACAGTCCTCAGACAGAAAATAGCAATATAGCTATTGTGCTAGAATTAAACAGTCCTCAGACAGAAAATAGCAATATAGCTATTGTGCTAGAATTAAACAGTCCTCAGACAGAAAATAGCAATATAGCTATTGTGCTAGAATTAAACAGTCCTCAACAGAAAATAAGCAATATAGCTATTGTGCTAGAATTAAACAGTACCTCAGACAGAAAATAGCAAATATAGCTATTATGCTAGAATAAACAGTCCTCAGACAGAAAATAGCAATAATAGCTATTATGCTAGAATTAAAACCAGTCCTCAGACAGAAAATAGCAATATAGCTATTGTGCTAGAATTAAACAGTCCTCAGACAGAAAATAGCAATATAGCTATTATGCTAGAATTAAACAGTCCTCAGACAGAAAATAGCAATATAGCTATTAGCTAGAATTAAACAGTCCTCAGACAGAAAATAGCAATATAGCTATTATGCAGATTAAACAGTCCTCAGACAGAAAATAGCAATATAGCTATTATGCTAGAATTAAACAGTCCTCAGACAGAAAATAGCAATATAGCTATTGTGCTAGAATTAAACAGTCCTCAGACAGAAAATAGCAATAAGCTATTATGCAGAATTAAACAGCCCTCAGACAGAAAATAGCAATATACTATTATGCTAGAATTAAACAGTCCTCAGAAAATAGCAATATAGCTATTATGCTAGAATTAAACAGTCCTCAGAAGGGATAAATGATTATTTGACGAGAAACGGGAGAGGGAGGGGAGGGGAGGGGGGGGGGAGAAAGGGAGGAGGATTACTTACCACAGAAGAAGAAATTTGAGGGGGTGGGGTAGGGTGTCCAGACTGCCATGTTCCTATTCAAAGGCAACTACTCAGAAGACAGAATTCACAGCTTAGAACTTTTACGGGCAGCTTGTACCTCTGTTATAAAAGCCTTGGTGGAATGAAGCGTACAACATGGATGCATTTTCATTCAAAGGTGAAGTCGTTTTCTTGTGAGACTCCCACATTCAACGTATCTCACGACGTTCAAACCACACTTCAATCACATACCTTCCCTAATAAGCATCACACACAGTGCTTGCATGCCGCCTGTTGCTGGACTAAATATGGGTAGGGATGGGAGTGTTTACGTGTCGGTGTAATGCCAGCTACACCACACAGGGTGTGTGGCTGAAGGAAAGATGACATGTGAATATGGCTCCTGTAATGCCGTCAGGCTCCGTGACCTGGAATCATGAAGATACTGATATCATTATTATTATTATTGTTATTATTATTATTATTATTATTATTATTATTATTATATTATTATTATTATTATTATTATTACAACATCAAGTTAAAAGCTGCGGATTCCTGTCATGAGAGCACACACACACACACGCAACGCACGCACGCACGCACGCACGCACGCACGCACGCACGCACGCACGCACGCACACACACACACACACACACACACACACACACACACACACACACACAGGGGTAGACAGTAGATAGATAGAAAAATATTGTGATACACTTATAGTTTTGTGTGGAATACATTGACGTGTCTTTTGGGAAGAACTCCTGGCTGGAAAGGGGTCCGGCATCAAACGTTTCCCTGCTGCCATAACTGCTGCCATAACTGCTGCCACTTGTCTGCAACCATGGGTCCCGGTGTTTGCTGCTGCACAGTTGCCATGACAACAGTTGGCACTGCTGCTGCTGGCAGACGACTACAGCTACTGTAATAACTAAGCAAGTAGGTCTACATGCCAGACCACAATCTACATGCCAGACCACAATCTACATGCCAGACCACAATCTACATGCCAGACCACAATCTACATGCCAGACCACGATCTACATGCCAGACCACAATCTACATGCCAGACCACAATCTACATGCCAGACCACGATCTACATGCCAAAACCACAATCTACATGCCAGACCACAATCTACATGCCAGACCACAATCTACATGCCAGACCCCAATCTACATGCCAGACCACAATCTACATGCCAGACCACATGCCAGACCACAATCTACATGCCAGACCCCAATCTACATGCCAGACCACAATCTACATGCCAGACCACAATCTACATGCCAGACCCCAATCTACATGCCAGACCACAATCTACATGCCAGACCACAATCTACATGCCAGACCCCAATCTACATGCCAGACCCCAATCTACATGCCAGACCACAATCTACATGCCAGACCACAATCTACATGCCAGACCACATGCCAGACCACAATCTACATGCCAGTACCACAATCTACATGCCAGACCACAATCTACATGCCAGACCACAATCTACATGCCAGACCACAATCTACATGCCAGACCACAATCTACATGCCAGACCACAATCTTGTTAGCCCTCTGTTTCACCCTCAGTTTAGACACACACACACACACACACACACACACACACACACACACACACACACACACACACACACACACACACACACACACACACACACACACACACACACACACATTCGCGCAAACAGACACAGACACGCATACACATAGACACACACACACACACGCACATATGCGCGCACGTACACACACACACACACACATACACACACACACCAACATATATATATATATATATATATCTCTCTCTCTATCTCTCTCTCTCTCTCTCTCTCTCTCTCTCTCTCCTCTCTCTCTCTCTCTCTCTCTTTCAGTCTATCTATCTAAACACATACAATCATGTGCACGCACAAGTACACATACCATTAAAAAAAAAAAATCTAAATCTTAATATGCTTCTATTTGCATTTCTACCTCCAATTCACACACGCGCGAACTTGCACGCGCGCTGCCAACACACAAGCACGCACACACACGCGCGCGCGCGCACCATAAGTACAATGTACATATTGAGTACAACAAACACATTTACTCTGCATCTATCCTCCCCCCCCCCCCCCCCATCATTCTATAAACGTTCGCAACGCACACACACACACACACACACGCGCGCGCGCGCGCGCGCGCGCGCGCGCCCGTTTAGACGGATCCCGGGAGCGCTTCAATGGACCCCCGTCTCTCCCCTGCTAAACACTCCACCAAGTCGATACTCCCCCCGCCCTTATATTCCCCACGCTCTGTACTCCCCCTGCCTGTCGCTGTTTGACATACTGCCTGCTGTATACTTTCTCTGTTCACTATCACCCCCTTCTCCAATCCTCCGCCCACCCCCCCCCCCCCTCGCTGTTTGATATTCCCCCAGCTCCATACTATCTCTGTTCAATACCCCCCCCCCCCTTTTTCCTTCACATTCCCCTCCTGCTTGATATTCCCCCAGCTCCATACTATCTCTGTTCAATACCCCCCCCCCCCCCCTTTTTTTTCCTTCACATTCCCCCTCCTGCTTTATATTCCCCAGCTCCATACTATCTCTGTTCAATACCCACCCCCGTTTTTCCTTCACATTCCCCCTCCTGCTTTATATTCCCCCAGCTCCATACTATCTCTGTTCAATACCCCCCCCCCCTTTTTTTTTCTTCAGATTTCCTCTTCTTCTTCTTAAAATACTGGTTCACTCAAAAACGAGTAGGTCACCAGCGCGTCTTCTGCTTTATATTCCCCCAGCTCCATACTATCTCTGTTCAATACCTCCCCCCCCTCCGTTTTCTTTACACTCCCCCTCCTGCTTGATATTCCCCCAGCTCCATACTATTTTTGTTCAATACACCCCCCCCCCCCCCCCCGTACCTTTTTTCTTCACATTCCCCCTCCTCCTGCTTGAAATTACTCCAGCTCCATACTACTCTGTTCAATACCCCCCCCCCCCCCCCCTTCTGCTTGATATTCCCCCAGCTCCATACTATCTCTGTTCAATACCCCCCCCCCCCCCCCCTTGTGCTTGATATTCCCCCATCTCCTTACTATGTCTGTTCAATACCCCCCCCCCCCTTCTGCTTGATATTCCCCCATCTCCATACTATCTCTGTTCAATACCCCCCCCCCCCCCCCCTCCGTTTTCTTTACATTTCCCCTCCTGCTTGATATTCCCCCATCTCCATACTATCTCTGTTCAATACCCCCCCCCCCGTCCTGCTTGATATTCCCCCAGCTCCATACTATCTCTGTTCAATACCCCCCCCCCCCCCCCCTCCTGCTTGATATTCCCCCAGCTCCATACTATCTCTGTTCAATACCCCCCCCCCCCCTCCTGCTTGATATTCCCCCAGCTCCATACTATCTCTGTTCAATACCCCCCTTTTTTTTCCTTCACATTCCCCCTCCTGCTTGATATTCCCCCAGCTCCATACTATCTCTGTTCAATACCCCCCCTTTTTTTTCCTTCACATTCCCCCTCCTGCTTGATATTCCCCCAGCTCCATACTAATCTCTGTTCAATACCCCCCCTTTTTTTTTCCTTCACATTCCCCCTCCTGCTTGATATTCCCCCAGCTCCATACTATCTCTGTTCAATACCCTCCCCCCCCCCCTCGCTCGACATTCCCCCTCTTGGCTTGATACCCCCCCCCCCCCTCCCCCAACTCCCCCCGCACTCGATACTCCCCCGCTCGCAACAGAAAGAAGTTCTTGTTCTGGGGAGAGGTATGAAAAGATATCGCTCCCATTCCACAGCTCAACACCATACACGCACTCTCACACACAACGACACACATGTCCGACTGAGGGAGCATTGGGCCGGGGGTGGGGGTGGGGGGGGGGGGGTGGGGGTGTCGAACAGGGGATACAGGGGAGTATCGAGCTGACCTGGTTTACAGACCCCCGTTGCCAAACCCGTTTGCTTTAACCATCAATCACACGACAATACGAGTCTGCAATCGGTCTGTCTTTGGTTGGAGAGAAGACTACCAAAGTCAGACAACAGAAGGTAAAAAGCCTGATAAACTGTATGTAAGGTATGTCATTACATGAACATTTAAAAAAATGACGAAACGTTTGACTTTAGTACCATTTTAAAATGTAATTAATAGCGAACCGCCAAGAAAACGCAGGCAAACGAATCACAAGACTTGTCTTGGCGGGTTCGCTATTAATTACATTGAAAAATTATTTAGATTTCTACCTGCAGTCGTCTCCGTTTGCAGCTAGATTTAACGCCATTGTTGTGATGTGATGTGCACAGGTCAGTTACACACAGGTATGGCATGCAGCTGCCCCATTGTTCTGACTCCAATTCTTCTTTGTGTGGACGTAACGTTTAGATGTGAAATTATTGCGCTAGGGGAGTGACACAATGAGCAGAGAAGCATAGGTTAGTAACTCTCCATTTTGAAGATGCGCAACTCGAGTTAAAGCGACAGGATGATGGGCAACTCACACTCATCCTGCGAAATACAGGGTGTAATGATTCGCCCAATGAGGTCATGTTCTTTGGTCGCATGACATATTAGGTGGCGGGAAAGAGATAAATGCAAGCCTCCAGTTGTTTCAACGTGCAAACGATGGGGCGAATTTAAACAATACGGGTCTGATTACACGTAATGATTGTTGTAAATTTCACACACACACACACACACACACACACACACACACACACCACACACGTACACTACAGCTTAACAAATAGCCTTGATATAATCTCAATTTTGTTTGCTCCTGTCAACACTTACATCCCGAATTAGACACAGACACTGCCACAGACAGACAGACAGACAGACAGACAACACACACACACACACACACACACACACACGGACAGACAGACAGACAGACAGACAGACACACACACACACACACACACACACACAGAGTAACTTAATAAATAGTCTTCATCTAATCTAAATTTTGTTTGTATGCTCCTGTCACCACTTACATCCTGAATTACACACAGACACTGATACAGACAGCCAGCCAGCAGACACACACACACACACACACAACACACACTTAACAAATTGTCGTCATCAAATCAAAATCTTGGTCGTGTACTCCTGTCAACACTTATATCCCACATCACACAGAGAGAGAGAGAGAGAGAGAGAAGGAAACGACCTCGTCACGTATCATTTGTTCAGTATTGATTGACACGAGATCTGCATTTCCGCGCATTCCACGCCCCGCCCCGCCTCCACTGTGCACACCCTACCCACTGTGAGAGATGATGGCGCCCTCCACCAACAACACGAGTCACTCTCGAACCTCGTCACTCCCCCCTCCCAACTGAAGCAGTAAGCCGGTCAAGTGACCATCACTAAGTCACTGTGAGCCGCTGCTCTCTCTGAACGCAGTGTGTGGGACGAAGTGTGTGAAAAAGGCCTGCACTGAACGAAGCCCACAGATGATGGTGGCACCATGCCGAGACTGTCGAGGTTTCCGCTGTGACACAAGGGGCCTCTGTCGTGCGTCTTAAACCTGCTCCACATCCATCCCTCAAGTGTTGAGGTGTGTCTGTGAGGTGAACTGTGTGAGCCCTGTGTCTCTGACCACCACTGTAGGGGGGACATAGAACAATGGTCAGAGAGCTGTGTGTACAGCAGCCCAGCGTTAGCGAATAGTGGTCAGTGAGTTGCATTTGTGTACAGTGTTTAATGAACAATCTCAGTGGTCAGTGAGCTGTATTTGTACGCAGATTTCTGATGAGCGGTGTGATGTGCAATAGTAAGTGAGCTGTATGTGTGTACAGTGTTTTCTGAGCGGTGTGATGTGCAATAGTAAGTGAGCTGTATGTGTGTACAGTGTTTTCTGAGCGGTGTGATGTGCAATAGTAAGTGAGCTGTATGTGTGTACAGTGTTTTCTGAGCAGTGTCGTGTACAATGCCTCTGTATACAACGCTCAGTTATCAGAACAATGGTAAGTTGCATTTGTTCGCAGTGTTTTATTAGCAGTAGTCGCGAACTATGGTCAGTGAGCTGTATTTGTGTACAGTATTTAGTGACCCAAACTAATGTATAGTGGTTAATGAGCCGTGCTAATGTACAGTGGTCAGTGAACAAAAACAGTAGCCTATATAGCAAAATGTGAGCTATAATGATGTACAGTGGTCAGTGAGCTATAATGATGTACGATGGTCAGCGAAATATAATAATCTTCAACAGTGCGCCTTATTAATGTCACAGGTCAGGGATCTGTAATAGTGTACAGCAGTGAGTGAGCTGTAATAATATACAGTGGTCAGTGAGCTGTAATAATATACAGTGGTCAGTGAGCTGTAATAATGTACAGTGGTCAGTGAGCTGTAATAATATACAGTGGTCAGTGAGCTGTAATAATGTAGCAGTTGTCAGTGAGCTGTAATAAATATACAGTGGTCAGTGAGCTGTAATAGTGTACAGCAGTGAGTGGCTGTAATTATATACAGTGGTCAGTGAGCTGTAGTAATGTACAGTGGTCAGTGAGCTGTAATAATGTAGTGGTCAGTGAGCTGTAATAATGTGCAGTGGTCAGTGAGCTGTAATAATATACAGTGGTCAGTGAGCTGTAATAATATACAGTGTCAGTGAGCTGTAATAATTGCAGTGGTCAGTGAGCTGTAATAATATAACAGTGGTCAGTGAGCTGTAGTAATGTACAGTGGTCAGTGAGCTGTAATAATATACAGTGGTCAGTGAGCTGTAATAATGTGCAGTGGTCAGTGAGCTGTAATAATGTAGTGGTCAGTGAGCTGTAATAATGTACAGTGGTCAGTGAGCTATAATAATGTGCAGTGGTCAGTGAACTGCAATAATGTGCAGTGGTCAGTAAGCTGTAATAATGTACAGTGGTCAGTGAGCTGTAATAATGTACAGTGGTCAGTGAGGTATATTAATGAACAGTGGTCAGTGAGCTCTAATAATGTACAATGGTCAGTGTGCATAATGTTGTACAGTGGTCAGTAAGCTATAATAATGAACAGTGGTCAGTGAACTGTAATAATTAACAACAGTGGTCAGTGAGCTGTAATAATGTACAGTGGTCAGTGAGGTATAATAATGTACAGTGGTCAGTGAGCTGTAATAATGTACAGTGGTCAGTGAGCTGTAGTAATGTACAGTGGTCAGTGAGGTACAATTATGTACAGTGGTGGTCAGTGAGCTATAATTATGTACACTGGGCATTGAGCCATAATAATGTACAGTGGTCAGTGAAGTATAATAATGTACAGTGGTCAGTGAGCTATAATAATGTACAGTAGTCGATGAGCTATAATAATGTGCTGTGGTCGGTGAGCTATACTAATGTACAGTAGTCAGTGAGCTATAATAATGTACAGTGGTCAGTGAGCTATAATAATGTACAGTGGTCAGTGAGCTATAATTATGTACACTGGGCATTGAGCTATACTAATGTACAGTAGTCAGTGAGCTATAATAATGTACAGTGGTCAGTGAGTTATGGTAATGTACAGTGGTCAGTGAGCTATAATTATGTACACTGGGCATTGAGCTATAATAATGTACAGTGGTCAGTGAGGTACAATAATGTACAGTGGTTAGTGAGCTATAATAATGTACAGTAGTCGATGAGCTATAATAATGTGCTGTGGTCGGTGAGCTATACTAATGTACAGTAGTCAGTGAGCTATACTAATGTACAATAGTCAGTGAGCTATAATAATGTACAGTGGTCAGTTAGCTATAATAATGTACAGTGGTCAGTGAGCTATAATAATGTACAGTAGTCGATGAGCAATAATAATGTGCTGTGGTCGGTGAGCTATACTAATGTACAGTAGTCAATGAGCTATACTAATGTACAGTAGTCAGTGAGCTATAATAATGTACAGTGGTTAGTGAGCTATAAAATGTGCAGTGGTCAGTGAGCTATAATAATGTACAGGGGTTAGTGAGTTGTAGCAACGTACAGCGGTCAGTGAGCTATAATAATGTACAGGGGTTAGTGAGCTGTAGTAACGTACAGTGGTCAGTGAGCTATAATAATGTACAGTGGTCAGTGAGGTATAATAATGTACAGTGGTCAGTGAGCTATAATAATGTACAGTAGTCAGTGAGCTATAATAATGTACAGTGGTTAGTGAGCTATAATAATGTGCAGTGGTCAGTGAGCTATAATAATGTACAGTAGTCAGTGAGCTATAATAATGTACAGTGGTCAGTGACCTATAATAATGTACAGTAGTCAGTGAGCTATAATAATGTACAGTAGTCAGTGAGCTATAATTATGTACAGTAGTCAGTGAGGTATAATAATGTACAGTGGTCAGTGAACTATAACGATGTACAGTGGTCAGTGAGCTATAACATGTATAGTGGTCAGTGAGCTGTAATAATGTACAGTGGTCAGTGAGCTGTAATATTGTCCAGTGGTCAGTGAGCTGTAATAATATACAGTAGTCAGTGAGCTGTAATAATATACAGTGGTCAGCTGTAGTAATGTACAGTGGTCACTGAGCTGTAATAATGTACAGTGGTCAGTGAGCTGTAATAATGTACAGAGGTCAGTGAGCTATAACCATGTACAGTGGTCAGTGAGCTATAACCATGTACAGTGGTCAGTCAGCTGTAATGATGTTTGGTGATCAGCGAGTTATTATGATGCAGAGTGGTCAGTCAGCTATGTTACTGGACAGGTCACTCACATGTGTCGGAGTACGGTCATCAGTGAGCTGTGTTGCGGAGTGTACAGTGATCAGTGAGCTGTGTTGTCAGCGAGTGACCACTGGTCAAGGAGCTGGGTTGGTCAGTGCGCGCTGTGTGTCCACTGGCCCAGACTCCATGGTTGTAAATGGACAAGGAAGCGGAGTATGGCAGTGAAGAAGAGAGCAGCTCCTATGGTACAGCTGGCGGTACTGGTGTGGCTGTGGATTGGCCTGGGGCGGTCTGTGGTGACCTGTCAAAGTGAGCCTTCTGTCTGTCTGCCTGTCTCTGCGTCTGTCTGCCTGTCTCTGTGTCTGTCTGCCCGTCTCTGTGTCTGTCTGCCTGTCTCTGCGTCTGTCTGCCTGTCTCTGTGTCTGTCTGCCTGTCTCTGTGTTTGTCTGCCTGTCTCTGCGTCTGTCTGCCTGTCTCTGCGTCTGTCTGCCCGTATCTGTGTCTGTCTGCCTGTCTCTGTGTCTGTCTGCCGTCTGTCTGTGCTGTCTGTCTGTCTGCCGTCTCTGTGTCTGTCTGCCTGTCCTGTGTCTGTCTGTCTGTCTGTTTGTCTGTCTGCTGTCTCTGTGTCTGTCTGCCTGTCTCTGTTGTCTGCTGTCTGTCTGCTCGTCTTGTGTCGTCTGCTGCCTGTCTCTGTGTCTGTCTGTCTGCCTGTCTCTGTGTTCTGTCTGCCCGTCTCTGTGTCTGTCTGCCTGCCTCTGTGTCTGTCTGCCTGTATCTGTGTCTGTCTGCCTGTATCTGTGTCTGTCTGCCTGTCTCTGCGTCTGTCTGCCTGTCTCTGTGTCTGTTGCCTGTCTCTGTGTCTGTCTCTGTTCTGTGTCTGTCTGCCTGTCTCTTTGTCTGTCTGCCTGTCTCTGTGTCTGTCTGCCTGTCTTTGTGTCTGTCTGCCTGTCTCTGTGTCTGTCTGTCTGTCTCTGTGTCTGTCTGCCTGTCTCTGTGTCTGTCTGCCTGTCGGTCTTTCCCTCTGACTGGCAACCTTATTGTACATCACTTTCGTACAGTTTTTCTCTTTTCAAGATCCCTATAAACTGTGTACAGAAAAGCATGAGCAAATTGAGGGCGCACTGTGATATAGACGAGAATTCATGGGAAGAAACCCTAAGAATAGCTTATGCTAACTTTTCTAGTCATCTTAGGGTTATGGATTGTCCTGGAACAGCTTTTTATTTTAAATACGGCTAAACTCACAAATATGAATAAAAAAGGGCAGCTAAATCGTCATCACTGGCATTTTGTCTTCATGGTAGTTTTCTTGGTGTTGTTCTCTCTTTCCAGATCCACATAAAACGTGTTCAGAAAAGCACGAATCTTTTACAGCGTACACGCTGCATGATAATAAAGAATTCATGAGCAGAAGTCCAGAGAATACTTCATAGCGAAAGTTCTCGAAACGTGTGCGGATTGTGAAGTATCCATTGACCAGTTATTAACTGAAGGATTGCTACTTTTCGTGGATGTTCAAAACACATAAGCTACAAAGCCATATCAGTGTCAATATCTCTACTCCTGAAAGGAAAGTAACTGTCAGAACATCAAAACTGATTTTCCAGATCAGTTCTGGCTGGGATTCAAATCGGAAATAAACGCAACTGTCACTCATCCGCCCACTCCTAAGATCCATTCAGCTCGAAGTCTTGTAGAGATGTTCATATCGAAAGCTTAAATCACTCGTTCACCCTGTTCCAACTCCTACAAGGACCTAATTAGACA
>CM031626.1:49325688-49348188 GCA_018398815.1 Conus ventricosus
AAAAAAAACAAAGCAAATAGAGTTCACGCACAAGCAAAAAGACAGTATTGGTCATCATTTTGTGCTAATGCAGTATATAACTATAAAGATATGCAAAAGGTATGGGGAAAAAATGAAAACGATGAAGAATGGGATAAACTTACCTCAATGCCCAATCAAACTGGAGAGTTCAGATATACCCTCTAATCAAGAAAAAGCGGAAGCATTTGCTGATTTGTATGCAAATTGCAGTAGAATTACTGGACTATCAACTGAAAGTAGACAATACAGAAAAAAATGAGGAGGAAAGTAATATCATATCAGATCATAGTTTTAATAAACCTCAGTTAAAAAGCTATGTAAATTCAAATATATCACTCGATGAAGTAATTGAATGTATTTCACATATGGGTAAAAATAAGACGTCTGTTGGACTAGATGGGATATCTTATGAATTGTTAAAGCATTTACCACAAAATGTAGTTCAAATTTTACATTCTTTGATACAAAAATGCTGGTCTAATGGTGAAATGCCTCTTATCTGGAAAACACTCAATTGTTGTCCCTATACACAAGCAGGGAAAACCCCCGACTGATAAAAATAGCTATCGACCCATCTCCTTAACATCTCATGTATGCAAGTTAATGGAAAAAATAGTCTCAAGTAGACTAGTTCATTTCTGTGAAAAACAAAACATTATTAAAAAAAAATCAAGCCGCTTTTTGCAAAGGTCGCTCCACTACTGAACATTTAGTCAAACTTACGACACAAATTAAACAGCAGTTTGGCAGACGGAAAAATATTCTAGCAACCTTTTTTGATGTGAAAAAAGCTTACGATCAAGTATGGCATTACCGATTACTCCAAAAATTTCAAAACTACAATATAAATAGTAATATGTATAACTATATACAACATTTTTTATCACAACGTTTTATACAGGTAAGAGTTGGAAGCACATATTCTAAGTCCAGAGAACTTCAGATGGGTCTTCCACAAGGCTCGGTTATTTCACCTATTTTATTCAATATACTTATAGCAGATCTTCCAAATAATCTATCGAAAGATACAGTTTTAGCCCAGTATGCAGATGTTTATGCATGTGGATGAAGGTGACAATGAAGCGTAAAACTCCAGTTAGAGCACTTAACTATACCAAAAAGTGTACCAACGCGAACTAAATAAAACTGATATATTTATGAAGGAAAATGGACTTTCTTTATCATTAGAAAAAAACACATATGGTACTTTTTAATTCGGGGCATAACCAGAAAAACTGCCTGATTTCACTATTGGTGGCAGTGTCATTAATTATTCGCAAAGCGTAAGGTTTCTAGGTGTATATTTATCATCCAAACTTACGTGGAATCAACATATAGACTATATATTAAATTTAGCCAGAAAAGCTTTAAATTTCTCAAAATTATTAGTAAACAGCGATGGGGTCAAGACACAAAAGCACTTTTATGTCTTGCTAATTCCTTAGTTCGTTCGCGTTTAACCTACGGCCAGAATCTTTCTTTAGTGCACCAAAACATTTGTTAAACAAACTTCAAAGTATAGATTGTAAAGCCTTTAAACTGGCACTTGGAGTGCCGACTCATGCTTATAATCTTGGGTCATATAAAGAAGCAGGAGTTCTTCCTCTTGATGACCATAGGAAAATTTTCTGCAGCTAAGTTTGTATTAAAATCCTTTGCACATAACTCATTCTGTAATGAAGAAAACAAAGATAAATTCTAAGCATGACTTTGTTAACAGGGCTCAGACAATACACTGTTTGCAACCAATTAATTCGTTTGTCTCCGACATGATTAATTCTACAGAATTAAAAAAGTAAAAAAATAGCAATTAAGCCATCTTTTTTACCTGTACCACCTTGGGAAACAAAATTAAACCTATTTTTGATATTGATCATACAGAACTGAGCAAAAGTCAATCTCCAAACGTTCTGAAAAATTTAGTTAATGATCACATGGAAAATTACTATAGTGATTACATAAAATATTCACAGATGGATCTGTACTTGATAATGGCCATGCAGGTTCAGCATTTGTAATTCCCACTATGAAAACAGTCAAACGATATCATATAGGTAATCACTATTCAGTTTATACTGCAGAGTTGTTAGCTATTTTAATGGCTTTGCAGCATATTGAGGAGTTACCTATGAATAGTTGTAAATATTACTCTGTGTAGATTCTAAATCGGCATTACAAGCAATCAAAGATCAAAATGCCAAAAAACGTCTTGAAATGATACTAGAAATCAGACATGTAATTCATCAATTGGCATTAAAGACATTAGTGTGACTTTTTACTGGGTTCCTTCCATTGCGGAATATTATGCCAATGAACTGGTTGACAGAGCAGCTAAACATGCAGGACGTAATACTGAAGGGGCAATTCTAATTAACATAAATCTAGATCTGCTCGAGTATTATAATCACATTGAAAAACTAGCGAAAGATAAGTTTGATAACATGCTGAAGACATCAGATAGCCAATATTCACACAATTGTGTAAAAAGCGTCAGCACAATAAATTCCAAATTAATATTTAAATCACATATCTGATACAAGTTCAAGACATATTAGTTCTCTGATGTTCAAAATTCGTTTAAATGCTTTTAAAACAAAATTTTCTAATGATATTAAATGTGTATGTGGAAATCAAATTTCCATTAGTCGTCTGATTTTACACTGTCCTAGTATCAAAGAATTAATGACGAAAACTACAGGGGATTTACTGACTCGTCAAATACCATTAACTGTTCAGGAAGTGTTAAATGACTTCCATCTTCTTAAATGTTTTTCAGAAGTTTTACACCTTAGTCCTATTGGTCTTTTCCTTTGAATAGTTAATTTATTGTGGATTCAATTGTTGTTATACTAAGTCACGTTTGATATAGATGGTAAACCTCACTTCCTTTCTACTAATTCTGTCATTTTCAACAATTTATATCCCATATAAAGCTTGATCATTATATAGAATTGTAGGTGTAGGTATGTAGGAAAAACACATAATCTTTACTACCACACACTCTCTAAACAATATCAGTGCATGCATAAACAATCTCTTCTTTCATACCTTTATTTCTCCTATCCCCCCCCCCCCCCCCCCCCCCCTCCCTCCCTCTAATACACTTGGTGAACAACGTCAATACTCATAGACGAACGAACACAACACACACAGTTAACGCAACGACGACACACACACACACACCCCACAACACCACACACACACACAACAAACACACAAAACACACACACACACACCACTTACACACACACAATACACACACACACACAAACACACACACACATGGAAAAGAGAGAGAGAGAGAGAGAGAGAGAGAGAGAGAGAAGAGAGAGAAGAAGAGAGAGAGAGAAGCATACAACCGATCACGATTTTAACACTCAGCGGTTGACCCGGTTATTGGAGTACTGAGAATCCACCCTGCTGTTTATGACCTCCTTTCACGGGGGCACGTTCAGACGCTGTGTCCGTCTTGAGACAACCCTTCCAGAAAGGGAGCAGAGCCGACAGTGCAGCCTTCAAGGCAGAAAAGCCGCCATTTAAGCAGCAGTATTGATTGCCTGTCATGTGAGATTTCGCGCTTCCTAAAAAACCTACGTCACAGAGCTGTGAACACAGGGGAGGTAATCCGATCTCCGGGTGACTGCAAGGTGACACGTGCTGTGTGTCGCTTGCCGCGGCGACCCTTGGCTGGGGATCACAAGACTGACTGTGGATTGTGTCGCCTGTGCATCACGAATTTGGCTGACGTCATGATATTAGCTACAGAATCACACTGGCTGCAGTTCATGACTTGGCTGAGGATGCGCTGGTTTCAGATCACTGGTTAAGCTGACTATTTCATTCCCTGTGGGTAGCGAATTATGCCATTGGGAATCAAGACGCTGGTAGAGGATTTTTGAAATGGGTGAAGATTATGGCTTTTTGGTTGTGGATCCGACATTGACTGAGCATCATGATAATGGTTGAGGATCATGGCAATGGCCTGGGATCAAGACGTCGGCAGATGATTATGATAATGGGTGAGGAGTACAGCATTGACTGGGGATCTGACATGGGCTGAGGATTGATAATGGGTGAGGAGTACGGCATTGACTGGGGGTCTGACATGGGCTGAGGATTATGAGAATGGGTGAGGAGTACAGCATTGTCTTAGGATCGCGGCCATTGGCTGAGGATCACGACATTTGCTAAGGATCACGACATTGGCTGAGGACCACGACGTTGGCTGAGGATCACGAAATTGGCTAAGTATCACGACATTGGCTGAGGATCACGACATTGGCTGAGGATCACGACATTGGCTGAGGATCACGACATTTGCTAAGGATCACGACATTGGCTGAGATCACGAACACTGGTTGAGAATCACATTGGCTGAGGATCACGACAATTGCTGAGGATCACGACAATTGCTGAGGATCACGACAATTGCTGAGGATCACAACATTGGTTGAGAATCACATTGGCTTAGGATCACGACATTGACTGAGGATCACGACATTGACTGAGGATCACGACATTGGCTGAGGATCACAGCATTGGCTGATAATCACATTTGCTTGAAGATCACATTGACTGAGGATCACGACAATTGAATTGGGGATCACGACATTGACTGGGATCACGACATTGGCTGAGGAATCACCGACATTGACTGAGGATCACAACATTGACTGAGGATCACTTTGGCTGAAGATCACGATATTGACTGAGATCACATTGGCTGAGGATCACATTAACTGAGAATTACGACTTTGGCTGAGGATCACGACATTTGCTGAGGATCACAGCGTTAGCTTGGAATCACGACACTGGCTGAGGATCACATTGACTGAGGATCACAGCATTGGATGAGGATCACATTGACTGAGGATCACAGCATTGGATGAGGATCACATTGACTGAGGATCACAGCATTAGATGAGGATCACATTGACTGAGGATCACAGCATTGGATGAGGATCACATTGACTGAGGATCACAGCATTGGATTAGGATCACATTGACTGAGGATCCCAACATTGACTGAAGATCACGACATTTACTGAGGATCCCAACATTGACTGAGGATCCCAACATTGACTGATGAATCCCAACATTTACTGAGGATCACATTGGCTGAGGATCACGACATTGACTGAGGGTCACATTGGCTGAAGATCACGACATTTAGGATTACATTGGGCTGAGGATCACAACATTGGCTGAGGATCACATTGGCTGAAGATCACGACAATTAGGAAACATATTGGCTGAAGATCATGACATTTACTGATGATCGCTACATTGGCTGAGCAACGCGATGTGAGCCGAGGTTTACACTGGCTTAGGATCACATAGGCTGATAATCACGACATTGGCTTGGGATCACATTGGCTGAGAATTACAACATTGGCCGATGATCATGACATTGGCTGGCTGTCACGACATAAGCTAATAATCACATTGGCTGAGGATCGTGTGACATTGGCTGAGGATCACGTAAAGATGACGATATCGACTGAGGACGTAGTCGACACTGACTGAAGGATTAGATTAGCATCACACGTTGGTTGAGGTTAATGACATTGGGACAGGGTCACGACACCGACTAAAGGATTAGATGAGCATCACACAGTGGTTGAGGTTAATGACATTGGCACAGGGTCACGACACTGACTGAAGGATTAGATGAGCATCACACAGTGGTTGAGGTTAATGACATTGGCACAGGGTCACGACACTGACTGAGGATACCATTACATAGGGTCGTGACATTGGCTCATGGTCATGACATTGGGCCCAAGGGTCATACTGGCTGAGAATGATGACGACACTCACTGAAGCATCGGTGACGATCACAACAGTGGTTAAGAACCACGACTTTGGCTGAGGATCACGACATTGACAGAACATGGCATCGGTTGAGGATCACCAAAATACTTACACTTTAATCTTAACATCTACTGAGACTGACAGAATTAGCTGCAGACTACAATGGCTGAGGATCATGACATTAGCTGATAGTCTTGCTTTTGGTTTAGAATTACGATATTGGCTGAGTAGGGTTTTTTTTTTTTTTTTTTATTTACCGGCGGAGAAACACAAGTAAGGTGAGATCGCTTTGCTGGCAGAGTATCAATTTAGAAAATTGTCTGAGGATCACAACATTGACGAAGGATCACAATATTGACGAAGGATCACAAGATTGGCTCAGGATCAAGATCTTAGTTGAGTATCAATTTAGCTGAGGGTGGCAGCGTTCACTGAGAAAGAGGATCTCAGTTGAGGATGATGTCCAGCTTTTGTCTGAGGATCATAATACTGGCCGCGTGTCAGCTCAGCTGACGGTCACATCGCAGTGAAGGTCACAACATCGTTACAGGAATGCCAGCTCTGGTTATCAATAACCAAACACTGACTGTTGACTCCTTCCGTTGCCTCTGGAGGTACTGCAGTCTGGAAATGACTCCATCAAGACCTTATCTCTCGGGATATCTATTCTGGTCCCTGTCACCTGTTGTGTCGTATACACGTTGTCATACCAACGGAAAACGCTGACATTTCAATACCGACAATAAAAATGGCAGCTTGCTTCAAGATATCGACCTTCATCGCTGGTGGATGATATTTATGGTTGAACTGAGGTAATGCAAGCTCCTGTTGGTGTTAATAATGCGCAGCACAGAGATAATTAGGACTGTATTCTGTCAAGGTCGGGTCAGGGTTGTTGTGGAGGTGTGGATCATTTGCTAACAAAGTTATAGACCTGCTGGCCGAGAGAGTAAGCTAAGTAAAGTGAGTCTAGGAAAGTCTTCGTCTTGAGATTATTTGTTATCAGGTATTACTGATTTGAAAGTTCAATACTTTGTTTTTTTTCAATACAGATTTGTGTAGATCCTCTGCTACATCATTTGCTATCATCATTTTTCAGTTTGGGGAGAATGGAATGAAACGTCATTTCAACCAGACACAGGTTATTACGACACTTGATCTGACGTCAGAGACCACATGGAATATTGGACTAAAGATGTCATACTGTGCACTTATGATTCAGTCATTTGACCTAATGGCAGTTCTGACTCAGACTACTACATTTTTATGTCATTGTGTGATCTGGCATTTTTTAATTGAAACAGAAGGTGAACTGCGTAAAACAGATACAATTTCATGTCGTATGTAAACGTCTACCATTCAGTCACGTAACAGAGCGACAGATCTGGTAAAACAGCTCCTTTCCCAAGTCAGTGTATCTCTCCTTCAGTCATCAGCATGGCGGCACACCTGAATGAAAACATTTCCATGGCATTCTGTCTCCCATTCAAACATTTAACATAGCGGCAGACGACTGAATCATTTCCATGGCATTCTGTCTCCCATTCAAACATTTAACATAGCGGCACATCCCGAATGAATTCCATGGCATTCTGTCTCCCATTCAAACATTTAACATAGCGGCACATCTGAATGAAATTTCCATGGCATTCTGTCTCCCATTCAAACATTTAACATAGCGGCAATCTGAATGAACATTCATGGCATTCTGTCTCCCATTCAAACATTTAACATAGCGGCAACCTGAATGAAAATTCCATGGCATTCTGTCTCCCATTCAAACATTTAACATAGGGCACACTGAATGAAATTTCCATGGCATTCTGTCTCCCATTCAAACATTTAACATAGCGGCACATCTGAATGACAATCCATGGCATTCTGTCTCCCATTCAAACATTTAACATAGCGGCAGATCTGAATGAATTCCATGGCATTATGTCTCCCATTCAAACATTTAACATGGGGGCACACCTGAATGAATTTCCATGGCATTCTGTCTCCCATTCAAACATTTAACATAGCGGCACACCTGAATGAAAAATTTCCATGGCATTCTGTCTCCCATTCAAACATTTAACATAGCGGCACACCTGAATGAAAATTCCATGGCATTCTGTCTCCCATTCAAACATTTAACACATCGGCAGCACCTGAATAATTCCATGGCATTCTGTCTCCCATTCAAACATTTAACATAGCGGCACACCTGAATGAAACATTTCCATGGCATTCTGTCTCCCATTAAACATTTACATCAGCGGCAGATCTGAATAAAGCATTTCCATGGCATTGTGTCTCCCAGTCACATTTGAACACAGCGGCAGATCTGATGAAACAATTCCCATTGTCTCCCATTAAATGTAACACAGCGCCAGTCATGTGACATTCGATGCATTTTGTCTACCGTTCAGCGCAGTCTGAATGGACAGTCATGTTTGTCTACCTTCATCATTTAACACAGTGGCAGACGAATGCATTGTCATGGATCTGTCTTACATTCATACGCAGATCTAGTGAAACATTTGGCATTTTCTACAACATTTAATAGCCATCTGAATAACACCATGTATCTGTTCCATTTAACATTTAACGTCAGCAGACATAGTGAACTTCCATGGTTCTGTATCTCCCATTCATCATTTACATAGGCGCCACTGAATGATACTACACTGTTTAAGATTCACAGTGAAAAATGATGGAACTTCCATGGCATTCTGTATCAACATTTAACTTTAGGCATGTGAACATAGTGCACGCCATTCTGTCTCCCATTCAGTCATTTAACATAGGGGCCCAAATTTTGAATTCTGCGTTCTGTTCCATTCAACATATAACGCCAATCTGAATGAATATCTGCATTCGTCAAATCATTACATAGTGCGCAGATTGAGTAAAGTATTCTGCCGTTGCAGTCAGTCTTAGACATAAATGGAACGACGCCATTGTGTGTATCTGCCGTTCAGTCATCTGACATAGTGGACGCCATTGTGTGTATCTGCCGTTCAGTCATCTGACATAGTGGACGTCATTGTGTGTATCTACACGTTTAGTCATCTGACATAGTGGACGCCATTGTGTGTACTACCGTTCAGTCATCCGGTGATTTCTAGTCATCTGACATAGTGGACGCCATTGTGTGTATCTACACGTTTAGTCATCTGACATAGTGGATGCCATTGTGTGTATCTACACGTTTAGTCATCTGGCATATGGACGCCATTGTGTGTATGTACCGTCATCATCTGACATAGTGGACGCCATTGTGTGTATCTACACGTTCAGTCATCTGACATAGTGGACGCCATTGTGTGTATCTACCGTTCAGTCATCTGACATAGTGCCTGGGTTCTACCGTTAGTCACGCTCATGTATCTATTCGTCATTACATAGCGCCATTGTTGTATCTACCGTTCAAGATCTGACACAGTGATGCCATTGTGTGTATCTACACGTTTAGTCATCTGACATAGTGGACGCCATTGTGGTGTATCTACCGTTCAGTCATCTGACATAGTGGACGCCATTGGTGTGTATCTACCGTTCAGTCATCTGACATAGTGGACGTCATTGTGTGTATCTACACGTTCAGTCATCTGACATAGTGGACGCCATTGTGTGTATCTACCGTTCAGTCATCTGACATAGTGGAACGCCATTGTGGTGTATCTACACGTTTAGTCATCTGACATAGTGGACGCCATTGTGTGTATTACCGGTCATCCATCCCGGGAACATAGTGGACGCCATTGTGTGTATGTACCGTTCAGCCCATCTGACATAGGGACGCCATTGTGTGTATCTACCGTTCAGTCATCTACATAGTCCCGGGGTCAGCCATTTCCGTCTCAGGGTATTCCTATTCCGTAAATTCAGCATAGCTGCCAATCTCAGATGTCTGCGTGAAAGCTGCCAAGTTTTGGATGAAATGTATATAAATTGTGTCTGTAGCGCCGTCCGACGACATTAATGATCATATGACGATGATGATGGTGACGATGATGAAGATATGGTGATATTGGTGTTGTGGTGTGTGGGGTTGGGGTGTGTGTGTGTGTGTGTGTGTGTGTGTGTGTGTGTTGTGTTTTGGGTGTGTGTGTTCTGTGAGCGCGCGCCTGTGCGTGTGTTTTTTGTGTGTGTGTGTGTGTGTGTGTTGTGTGTGTGTGTGTGTGTGTGTGGTGTGTGTGTGTGTGTGTGCGCGCACGCGCGCGCGCGCGCGCGTGTGTGGGGTGTGTGTGTGTGTGTGTGTGTGTGTGTGTGTGTGTGTGTGTGGGGTGTGTGGTGTGTGCGCGCGCGCATGCATCTGAACCTGTGTGTGTGAGCGCGCGCCCACGCGTGCGTGGTGTATGTGTGTTGCTCATGTGTGTGTGTGTGTGTGTGTGTGGTGTGTGTGTGTGTGTGTGTGTGTGTGTGTGTTGTTGTGGTGTGTGTGCGCGCGTCTGTGTATCTCTGTGTGTGTGTGTGTGTGTGTGTGTGTGTGTGTGTGTGTGTGTGTGTGTGTGCCTGTGGGGTGTGTGCCTGTGTGTCGCGCCCGTGCGCTCCTGCGGACATGCCCTAGACGTGGCCAAGCTGGACTGCCCACGGTACGTTCTGGAGCACCACGACCTGAGCTGTGTGTGTCAGCCCCCTGCAGGCGGTACTGGCACCGCCACGTGGCCAGGCCACTGGGACAACGGCACTCTGACAGTGCCACAGGTGCGGCGCGAACAGAACGGCACGCAGTACCACTGTGAGGTCAAAGGAAACAGCAGGGGGCAAACCTGGTCCGCCACCTACACCCTGCTGGTGGCCTGTGAGTCATGTCCCTTGGACTTCCGGTCTATGCGGACCGGTTCTGTTGGCTCCTGGGTTATCTGCCTGTCTGCCCTGTCTGTCTGTTTGTTTCCTCTGTCTGTCTGTCCCTCTCTCTCTGTCTGTCTCTCTCTCTCTGCGTGTGTGTCTCTGTCTTGTTTGTTGTCTGCCTGTGTGTCTCTGTCTCTCTCTAATTGTCTTCTGTTTTTTGTGTCTCTCTGTTTGCTGTCTGTTTGTCGGTCTGCGTCTCTCTGTCTGTCTGTCTGTGTCTGTGTCTGTCGTCTGTCCGTCTCTCTCCCCCCTCCCCTTTCTCTTCGTTAACTCTTTTTTATCAAGCAGTTTTCGCGCGCGCGGCGAGCGCGAATTTGTGTGTGTTGTGTGTGTGTGTGTGTGTGTGTGTGTGTGTGTGTGTGTGTGTGTGTGTGTGCGTGCGTGCGTGCGCCCCGCCGCAGCGTGGGGTTGTGTGTGTAAGTCAACTTTGACATTTTGGTCAGAACTGCGAGAGTCACAAAATCAAGGTGGGATTAATGTAGGTATTGATGAGGCCCTTCCCACCCCGTTCAACACGAAGGCATGGCCGGGAACGCCAAGTCAAAATCTCCAAGACATTTACAGCTGTATGATATTACAGTTTAGATATTTTCTGAGAAAAACCACGTCACCACCTTTTTAAAAAATTTTTTTATTTTTTTATTTTTTAAATGGCCGAAACATTATTGAACAGGGATCTGGGTGGTGGTGGTGGTAGGAGTGGTGGTTGAGATGGGTGAGCGATAAATAGAGGGCAAGGAGGGTGTGGGGGGGTGTGGTAGGGATAGCCAGCAGAACCGAGTCATCGATGATGTGTATCTATGGCAATTTCTTTTCTTTTTCATTTTTTTTCTTCTTCTTCTTGTTGTTTGTTAGTCTGGGCCCGGGCCCCCTTGTTCCCTGTCCCACCTTACCGACATAGTCACAGCCTCTGACTTGGACCCGATTTAACTTCCATTTTCACCCTAGAAATTCCACACCCCACCCCTATCCCTATAATCCACGTCTCTGTCTCCCAGCCCCCCCCCCCCCCCCCACCCGCCCCCTTCACCCACGCAGCCCCCCCCCTTCTCTTCTCTTCTTCTCCTCCTCCTCTCTCTCTCCCCTCCCCCTCCCCCCCCCCTCTCTCTCTCTCCCCCCCCCTCTCTCTCTCTCTCTCTCTGTCTCTCTCTCTCTCTCTGTCTCTCTCTCTTCTCTCTCTCTCTCCCCTCCTCCTCTCTCTCTCTCTCCTCTCTCCTCTCTCTCAGCAAGTTCAGCATTTTGTGTATTGATCCAGATTAGGCCCAAAAATCCTTCCGTTATCCATGACCAGCAAAAGGTTTGGGTTGCTCGTTAAGAAAATATTTCAATGAACGCGTGCGGTGATTTCTGTAACTACCTCTGAGAAACGATCAAAAATCGATAATTTAATAGCAGCCCAATTAGTGCGTGCAGCGATTTCTTGAGATTGCCACTAAGCAACCATCGACAATCAATGATTTGTTATTATATATTTTTTTGTTGCTCTTCGTTGAATTTCTGTGGGAGTCCGTGTTGAGGAGAAAACACCTGAAGGGGAAGGGTGCACAGGAAAAGGAAAATCCGCCTAACCCCTTAAGATTTTATGTGTGTGTTGTTGGTCATTATCAGAGATCCAGGAAGTCCAGCTTGGCCACTGATGTGACCCGGGGCTGAAATTAGTCCTGATCCAAACGACTCCTGCTTTCGTCAGACTCCCTGAAATTTGGGGAGAGTTATGTTTTGCCAGACTGAGACAGAAATTCAAGTCATATTGAAAGAATTCCAGGCAAGGAGTCATAGGTATGACGAGACACTGCAGTAGGTAGGAACATCTCTGAGACAGCAGTTAACATGTCCCACACCTACAAACGCACAGGAAGATGCTCTTGTCGACCCAAGAAAAGATTTTCCCCCTTAGATTTGATTCGCATCAATGTCTGTTCCATGAGCTTTGATTGTGTTGAGTCAGAACGCACATAGACTACTCGAGGAACCTTTGTTTGTATGATTTTCTTTTCTTCTTCTTTTAAAAGACATGCGAACTGAACTATTGAAACGGATAAACTCCGATCTTCTGAACAGCCACTAATACGTCGAGTGAAAAAAATGTCAACTTGGTGGTGTTTGTTCTTGCTTTTTTTTGTGGTTTTCCCCTTTCTTTTCTTTTCTTTCCTTTTTTCTTTTAATCGCATAGTATTTAGGAACTCTCCCCCCCCCCACCACCTTTCTTTTCAAATTCACCCCTCTTCATTCTGAATTCACGCTGTCCACTTCTTTCCCCTCTCAATCCAGGAATTGAAGGAAGTGATTTGGGATGGTTGCTGACGGACAAAGGGACTGGAGGGAATACTTCATGTGTCTTGTCACATGCACTGTGATGTGATGTGCACCATGTCTTGTCACATGCACTGTGATGTATGTGCACCATGTCTTGTCACATGCACTATGATGTGATGTGCACCATGTCTTGTCACATGCACTATGATTGATGTGCACCATGTCTTGTCACATGCACTATGATGTGATGTGCACCATGTCTTGTCACATGCACTGTGATGTGATGTGCACCATGTCTTGTCACATGCACTAATGATGTGATGTGCACCATGTCTTGTCACATGCACTATGATGTATGTGCACCATGTCTATGTCACATGCACTGTGATGTATGTGCTCCATGTCTTGTCACATGCACTGTGATGTGATGTGCACCATGTCTTGTCACATGCACTATGATGTGATGTGCATCATGTCTTGTCACATGCACTATGATTGATGTGTACCATGTCTTGTCACATGCACTATGATGTGATTGATGTGCATCATGTCTTGTCACATGCACTATGATGTGATTGATGTGCACCATGTCTTGTCACATGCACTATGATGTGATGTGCACCATGTCTTGTCACATGCACTATGATGTGATGTGCATCATGTCTTGTGTCTGCTCTTTGGTGGCCTTTAACTTCCACCGTTGCCTGTAATATGACAAGATGGTCAATAGTGATAATGACAATAATGACGACGACGACGACGACGACGACGATGATGATGATGATGATGATGATGATGATGATGACCTTGATGATGATCATGACGTTGATGTTATTGATGATGGTGGGGATGATGATGGTGATGATGATGATGATGATGATGATGTTGATGTTGATGACGATGATAACAACAACAACAACAACAATAACGATGATGATGATGATGATAATAATGATGATAATGATAATGAAAGCTGATGCTGATAATGATAATAACAATACTAATAATATAATAGTAATAATAATAATAATAATAATGATGATAGTAGTAGTAGTAGCAATAACAACAATAATGATAACAACAACAACAATGATAATAAAAATAATAATAATATATAATAATAATAATAAATAATAATGATAATGAAAGATGATGATGATGATGATGATAATGAAGATGATGATAAAGATCATGACGATGATGATGACGACAACGACGACGACGACGACAACAGCAACAAACAATAACAACACTAATACTAATAATAATGATAATAATAAAAATCATCATCATCATCAACGTCAGCATCATCATCTTCATCATCATCATCATCATGATAACAACAACAGTAACAATGACATATATCATAACGATCAAACGTTACAATGTTAAAGTTCTTACATCCTATTGGTCCTAGGGTCAGTGACCCGTCAAAGGTTCGCTGTGTGTAGGGCACGGCGTGATGGGAGGCGGAGCCCATTCCTCCGCCTTCCGCCGCCTGTACCATTCCCTTACTGAATCAGCTACCTCTTTACCTCTGGGAGAACATAGAGGGTTTTCAATCCGAAACAAAATCGTATCCAAGAGGGTTCGAACTCACGACCCTTGCTCTGCAGGCAACCGTTCTGACCACTTGACCATAGGAACCAGAAGGCTTCAGGGAGAACGCAGACATCCACCAGGGTTAGGCCGACCTTTCAAAGCAATTCCTCAATCCGCTCTTTGATTCCGATCCACAGTGAAATTTCACGTGTTCGCTCTTGAAATTTTGTGTTTTTTCGTCTTCTTCCCCCCCCCCCCCCCCCCCCCCCCCCCCCCCCCCCCCCCCCCCCAAAACTGTGTTAACATCTGTGCAGCAGTTTAAACGCCACCTTGCTGAGAGACAAATCAGTCAAATGAAGCGAATTATTCCGTAGTGCATAAATCCTTTCGCCCTCTACAGGAAGAACTACAGAAGGAAAAAAGGCAATCCAGTGATGAATATGTAGGAAACATCTATCCAGTTGTGTATATTGTTGCTGCTCTCTCTTTTTGGCCCCCTGAAATTCGGAACATCAAAACAACAATAGATCACCCCCCCCCCCCCGCCCCCAATATAATCATTATAATGATAAAATGTGACAGTGTTCCGACGTTCCCCTTCCTATATTTATGTATACTCATCATATACAGGGATGCATGAGGGTATGGACAGTACAATGTATGCTCTATACAAACAAAGTGTGCATTCGCATAGGCACACGCACTCTGCCACTCACTTCGGGCACTCACCGTCACGGTACATCAATAACAGTTAGAAAAAAAACAAACTAATTTGATCCGAGCCCCCAAACCGTCACTACACAACACGTTCTGTCTGTACCATACAGACATCAAACAGATAATTCAATATTTGCCTTTCCTTTTTTCCCAGCTATTCGTGACTATTCTGGAAAGACAACATCTCATATCACATCTAGAGATGCACCATGCACACGAGGAAAGAAGCATTCGCATCAAGCCACTTTCTTCTCCCTTGGCTGAAGTGTCGGCATCAGTCACCCGCTTGTTTCGTTACAATCACGTTTGGCCGAATCCCAGTTGGGGGCCCTGGCAGTGTAGGTGTAGGTGTACTTTCCACCTCCTAGACTCATCATTATCATCATTGATCAGTAATAACTATGCCATCTTCTAAACTGCCCTTCTCTATAAATATTCAAATGCACACACACACACACACACAACACACACACCACACACACACACACACACACACACACACACACACACACACACACACACACACCTGCCAGGCGCGCGCTTGGACGACCATATTCGCAGGCTCACACACATACACACACATACAAACACAGGCACATAAACACACAGACACAGGCACAGATACAGACACACAGACACAGACACTCACACACACACACACACACACACACAACACACACACACACACACACACACACACACACACACACACACTCACACACACACACACACACACACACACACACACACACACACACACACACACACACACACACACACACGCACGCACGCACGCACCCGCGCGCGCGCGCAAACGCACACAAACAATGTAATAGTGGCACAGACAATGTTAAGTAAGTACTCAAGGTCTGACCAATACTTTAGGCTAACGCGTAGGTCAGACATGTGCTGAATCGTGTGCACGAGACCCTCGTCTTAAATCCTTTCATCTTAGTCATTTATCCATAAGGTCAAAATCCTACGCACTGAGCTTTCGTAGCTTAGCACATGTACTGTTGCGAAATGGTCCACATGCAGTAACAACCTCCTGGATGAAAGTGAAACAGAACTCTGTGAACAGATCCGGATCTGCTCTTTGATCCCGGATTCGTATTACAGATCCTCGCAAACTTAATGCGTTTGTGTTCTGTGGGCCAGTCCATCTGTCCATCCAACTGGATCACAGTAGGTTCTGTAGGTTCGACACAATCGTGCTGACAGGCCGATCATATCAGTAGGCGTGGAGGTAGCAAAAGGAAATCCAAGTCTGACGTGATGGGCCTGTGTGCCGGTGTGTGCTGCAGACGGTCCCAGCCAGCAGGAGTTCCGGATCAGCGGCCAGCAACCCTTCCCCACCAACGGCAACCAGACCCT
Source organism: Conus ventricosus (assembly GCA_018398815.1). Classification (NCBI taxonomy): domain Eukaryota; kingdom Metazoa; phylum Mollusca; class Gastropoda; order Neogastropoda; family Conidae; genus Conus; species Conus ventricosus. Next base: position 49,342,255 of record CM031626.1, read on the forward strand.
GACCCTGACCTGCGAGGTGGGGGAGGTGTATCCCGCTCCCGACTTCACCTGGCGTGACGTCGACTGTGACGGCTCCGAGACCGACCCCACCTGTGACGTCACGCCCCGGCCTCCGGACGACGACCAGAAAGTGGTGTTGTGTGAGGTCAGCAGGAATTACAAGACACGTCTGCCCCGGAACTTGATGACCACGGAGTACGAGGTGCAGCTGGCCTGTGAGTTCCCTCCTGCTCCTCCTCCTTCTGCTCCTGCTGCTCCTCCTCCTGATCCTCTTTCTTCTCCTCCTTCTCCTCCTCCTTTTGCTCCTCCTTCTTCTCCTCCTCCTCCTCTTTCTTCTCCCCTTCTCCTCCTCCTCCTCCTCCTTTTGCTCCTCCTTCTTCTCCTCCTCCTCTTTCTTCTCCTCCTCCTCCTCCTCCTTTTGCTCCTCCTTCTTTCCTCCTCCTCCTCCTCTTTCTTCTCCTCCTTCTCCTCCTCCTCCTCCCTCCTTTTGCTCCTCCATCTTCTCCTCCTCCTCCTCTTTCTTCTCCTCCTCCTCCTCCCCTCCTCCTTCTGCTCCCCTTCTCCTTCTCCTCCTCCTCTTTCTTCTCCTCCTTCTCCTCCTCCTCCTCCTTCTGCTCTCCTTCTCCTTCTTCTGCTCCTTCTGCTCCTCCTTACCTCTGCTCCTCCTTCTCCTTCTCCTCCTCCTCTTTCGTCTCCTCCTTCTCCTCCTCCTCCGTCTCCTCCTCCTCCTCCTCCTCCTTTTGCTCCTCCTCCTCCTCCTTCTGCTCCTGCTGCTCCTCCTTCTCCTTCTCCTCTCCTCCTCCTCCGTGTCCTCAATATCAACATCCTTCTCCTCCTTATCGTCTTTATCAACATCCTTCTCCTCCTTATCGTCTTTATCAACCCTGATCGTCATTTTCAACATCCTTCTCTCCTTAGCGGTATTATCAACATCCTTCTCCTCCTTAGCGTCATTATGAACATCCTTCTCCTCCTTATCGTCACTATCAACATCCTTCTTCTCCTGATCGTCACTATCAACATCCTTCTTCTCCTGATCGTCATTATCAACATCCTTTTTCTCCTGATCGTCATTTTCAACACCCTTCTCCTCCTATCGTCATTATCAACATCCTTCTCCTCCTGATCGTCATTATAACATCCTTCTCCTCCTGATCGTCATTATCAACATCCTTCTCCTCTGATCGTCATTATCAACATCCTTCTCCTCCTCATCGTCATTATCAACATCCTTCTCCTCCTGTCGTCATTATCAACATCCTCTCCTCCTTATCGTCATTATCAACATCCTTCTCCTCCTTATCGTCATTATCAACATCGTTCTCCTCCTCATCGTCATTATCAACATCCTTCTCCTCCTGATCGTCATTATCAACATCCTTCTCCTCTTATCGTCATTATCAACATCTTCTCTCCTATTCATATCAAATCTTCTCTCCTGATCGTCATTATCAACACCCTACTCCTACTTATCGTCATTATCAACATCCTTCTCTCCTTATCGTCATTATCAACATCTTCTCCTCCTGATCGTCATTATCAACATCCTTCTCCTCCTTATCGTCATTATCAACATCTTCTCCTCCTTATCGTCATTATCAACATCCTTCTCCTCCTGATCGTCATTATCAACATCCTTACTCCTCCTTATCGTCATTATCAAATCCTTCTCCTCCTTATCGTCATTATCAACATCCTTCTCCTCCTGATCGTCATTATCAACATCCTTCTCCTCCTGATCGTCATTATCAACATTTTCTCTTTCGTCATTATCAATCCTCTCTCTGATCGTCATTATCAACATCCTTCTCCTCCTGATCGTCATTATCAACATCCTTCTCCTCCTGATCGTCATTATCAACATCCTTCTCCTCCTGATCGTCATTATGAACATCCTTCTCTCCTGATCGTCATTATCAACATCCTTCTCCTCTGTCGTCATTATGAACATCCTTCTCCTCCTATCGTCATTATCAACATCCTTCTCTCCTGATCGTCATTATCAACATCCTTCTCCTCCTGATCGTCATTATCAACATCCTTCTCCTCCTGATCGTCATTATGAACATCCTTCTCCTCCTGATCGTCAATATCAACATCCTTCTCCTCCTGATCGTCATTATCAACATCCTCCTCCTCCTCCTCATAACAGTATTCATCAGAACAACAAGCGTAGACCTCCGGGTCTCGGGGATGATGTGAACCAACAGCGTGACTCGGTGACTTCGTTCTTGGGCCGCACCCCATCTGTCAAGGCAATCCTTTCAGTCGCTGTGCGTAGTGTTGCTGAGACAGACAAATCGTCAACAGACCACAGCGAACACTTCACCTCTCTGTCTGAGATGATTGTTAGCAGTAGTCACAATATTAGAGAACATGGTGTACGGTGCCAGAGACAGACTGGATATGTCACCCATGGCGCTGTACACATAGAGGGTGGTGTGATGTCAGAGCGACCAGAACGAAGGTATGATGACTGATGTATTTTGAGAGGAGGTGAGAAGACTGATTATCTTTCACAGGGGGTTGATAGGTTTTGAGGGGAGGTACAGTGACTGACGTCTTTGGAAGCGAGGTACGATGACTAATATATTTGATGAGAGGTATGGGACCTGATCCGCTGTGGGGAGCGGTTTGGAGACCAATCTGTTGAAGATAGAGACAGTGACTGACATCTGTTGAGCGGAGGTACGGTGGCTGATGTATTTTGAGGGGAGGTGTGGTGACTGATGTTTTTGAGGGGAGGTGTGGTGGCTGATGTATTTTGAGGGGAGGTGTGGTGACTGATGTTTTTGAGGGGAGGTGTGGTGGCTGATGTATTTTGAGGGGAGGTGTGGTGACTGATGTTTTTGAGGGGAGGTGTGGTGCCTGATGTATTTTGAGGGGAGTGTGGTGACTGATATTTTTGAGGGGAGGTGTGGTGGCTGATGTATTTTGAGGGGAGTGTGTGGTGGCTGATGTATTTTGAGGGGAGGTGTGGTGGCTGATGTATTTTGAGGGGAGGTGTGGTGACTGATGTTTTTGAGGGGAGGTGGGTGGCTGATGTATTTTGAGGGGAGGTGTGGTGGCTGATGTATTTTGAGGGGAGGTGTGGTGGCTGATGTATTTTGAGGGGAGGTGTGGTGGCTGATGTATTTTGAGGGGAGGTGTGGTGACTGATGTTTTTGAGGGGAGGTGTGGTGGCTGATGTATTTTGAGGGGAGGTGTGGTGGATGATGTATTTTGAGGGGAGGTGTGGTGACTGATGTTTTTGAGGGGAGGTGTGGTGGCTGATGTATTTTGAGTGGAGGTGTGGTGGCTGATGTATTTTGAGGGAATGTATGGTGACTGATGCATTTTGAGGAGAGGTACGGTGAGTGGTGTTTTTGAGGAGAGCTATGGTGAATGATGTCTTTTGAGGGAATGTATGGTGACTGGTGTGCTTTGAGGGAATATATGGTGACTAATGTATTTTGAGGGGAGATGTGGTGACTGATGTATTTTGAGGGGAGGTACGGTGACTGATATATTTTGAGGGAAGGCACAATGACTGATGTATTTTGAAGGGAGGTAGGGTGATACATGCCTTTTGAACAGAAGTATGGCGACTGTTACCTTTTGAGGGGAGGTGTGGTGACTGATGTATTTTGAGGGGAGGGACAGTGACTGAGAACTTTTGAGGGGTGGGAGATGGACTGATATCTTCTAAGGAAAGGACAGTGGTGACTTTTGAGGGGATCGACAGTGATATATCTTTGTAAGAATAAGATGACTTTTGAGGGGATCGACAGTGATATATCTTTGTAAGAATAAGATGACTTTTGAGGGGATCGACAGTGATATATCTTTGTAAGAATAAGGAGGGTGACTACATTTTTTTTAAAGTGGGAACAGTGGGTGGTGCCTTTTGAGGAAAAGAACAGTGGCTTGCGTTTCGATAGGAAGGGAAGGGACATAACTCTGGAAGGCTGTGACCATGTGACCTGTGTTGTTGCAGACCCCCCTCTGACGCCGCCTCTCATCACAGTGCAAGCCACCCAGCCCCTCTGCTGGTCAGGGGAGACAACCTGACCTGCACCATCAGCGGTGGCAAGCCCGGGGTGGACAAGGTTGTCTTCTCCTGCAGTGACCCGGATCATGGCGACCAGCAGGATGAAGGGGTGGTGGGGGATCTGAGCAGTACAGTGACAGTGACCTCCGTCTCTCAGTCGCAGCGGCCCATGTTCTGCGAGTGTCGTGGCGTGTGGAATGTCAAGCCGGAATACTACAGCGCCACCGCTGAGGGCTACTACCACGTGGAACGTGAGTTGTTGGCTGATGGGCGGAAGTGGTTGTTGGACTGACTGTGATCGACTTGATGGATGAGTGTGGGGTCAAATGATTCATCGCATCTGTTCTTCGTGTGGTTCAGAAATTGGACTCTGGGGACAAACGAAACGGTTGACATGTATTTCCCGTCGTCTATGGTGTCAACAGTAAATTATATCGGCTTCAGGTTTAGTCTGAAGTTTTCAGGATTATGCCTATAATAATTACGCTCTCTGTTTGTCTACCCGTATATCTGCATGTCTTATATGTGTCAGTTTGATCTCCCCTCTCTCTCTCTCTCTTTCTCCTCTCTCTCTCTCTCTCTGTTTGTCTACCTGCCTGTCATCTCAGCGTACTTTCATGTGCATTTGTGGGAGGAAGTTGGGGGTGGGGGTGGGGTGGGAGATGGGTGCTTCAGCAGAACGATCCAGCAAAGGATCTTAGTGGTGGCGAAATCAAATGTACACTCGAATATGTCACCCACAATCTCTTCAATTTATTCTGAGGGGAAAAAATATACACATTCTGCCTTTTGTCAGTAGCTTAGAAATCTTGCATCAAAGAGGAAAAGAGAAGGAAGCTGAAGGAGAAATAAAGACTTGGCAAGAATAGTTTGGATCCATTCTTTCCAAGCTGCAGGTGTTCGTTGCATAGTATTCGCAAAGAGCACAGGCGGTCCAAGTCAGGACACTTATTTTACACACTACTCGCTAAACCAGTGGCGGCAAGTAATGAGGTATTTTACAACGACTCGCTAAACCAGTGGCGGCAAGTAATGAGGTATTTTACACACTACTGCTAAACAGTGGCGGAAGTAATGAGGATTTCACACTACTCGCTAACCAGTGGCGGCAAGTAATGAGGTATTTTACCACTACTCGCTAAACCGTGGCGGCAAGTAATGAGTATTTACACACTACATCGCTAACCAGTGCGGCAAGTAATGAGGTATTTTACACATACTCGCTTAAACCAGTGGCGGCAAGTAATGAGGTATTTTACACACTACTCGCTAACCATGGCGGCAAGTAATGAGGTATTTTACACATACTCGCTAAACATGGCGGCAAGTAATGAGGTATCGGACAAGTAAGAGAGGAGAACAAGGTGGGGAGGAGTACCCACGAGGGGGAGGTGGATGTAGCTGATTAAAGCGGTGGATGGATATATATATATGAGTCGATCCAGCGGACGAAAGGCCTAGGAGCAGGCAATACAAATAAATGTGCCTTCAGAGGTTACGATGGTTCCTCAGGCTAGTGAAGGGGCTTCTCATATTTATAATATATTTCCCCCCATTTTCTCATCTTCAATTTTATTTTATTTTTTTTTTTTAATATTTTTTTTTAAAAGTTCAAATCTTTGCCAAGTCATTACTATAACGACTGAAGAATTGTTAACCTGCACTTGTTTTCCCCCACTACTTAATTGTTCAGCATTCTATTGTTTGGTCAATCAGTGGGAGATTGCATCTCTTAGGAGATCCAAGTAAAGGTGTTCTGTACAATTCTTAGCCACTCACAATGCTTGGGTTATTAAACAGCAGAGCTGACCACTCAGACTGTTCCATATCTTTTGATCTCCCTTGCATCCTTGAATGGATCCTCAAGCATAGGCTCAAAGATTGTCCCCTATATTTCATACTGT
>CM031626.1:49353188-49363188 GCA_018398815.1 Conus ventricosus
CTGTCTGTGTTTCTGTCTCTGTCTCCCTCCCTCTCTCTCTCTCTCTCATCTCTCTCTCTCTGCCTCTGTCTCTGTCTCTTTTTGTCTCTGTCTGTCGGTCTGCCTGCCTGCCTGCCTGCCTGTTCCTATCCGTCTCTGCCGCACTCCATGTGCGCGCGCGCGCGCGCGTGTGGTGTGTGTGTGTGTGTGGTGTGTGTGTGTGCGCGCGTGTGTGTATGTGTGTGTGTAATATGTATCTGTGTGTGTGTGTGTGTGCGTGCGTGCGTGCGTGCGTGCGTGCGTGTGTGCGTGTGTGCGTGTGTGTGTGTGTGTGTGTGTGTGTGTGTGTGTGTGTGTGCGTGCGAGCGCGCGCGTGCGCGTGCAGTGTGAGCCTAATTCTCTCTGTCTCCCCATATCTTCCCCCTCTAGCCTTCCCCTGTCCCATCACCTCCCTTCACACTGTCCTCCCTTCTCCCATCCCCCCCCCCTACCCCCCGTCCACGCACCCGCCCTTTCCCCCTCATCCCCTTTCCCCATCTCTCTTCCCGTTCTTCACCCACCCCCTCCATGCCCCTCCCTTCCCACCTTTATTCCCCCATTCCCCCCGTGTCTCCCCTCCTCCCTTCCCCCTCTCATTCCTCTGAATACAATAGACCCGTTCAAACCCTTTGGGGGAAATACCCCGGGATTGAACTGAGAAACTTTAGACCTTCAGTCTAATGCTCTCTCAACAAAGCTATTTAGGCTGACAGAAAGCACAGTGTTTTTGACAATGGTTTTTAATTCATTTGGACGCCAACAAGTTTGACTCTCTTGAAATCCCAATTTATTGTGCCGTGTTGTATTGTGTATAATTATTGTCGTGCTGTTGTATTTGTTGTGTATTGCAGGGAACCTGTGTTGTATTGTGTATAGTGTCGTGCTGTTGTATTGTTGTGTATTGCAGGAATCTGTGTTGTGTCATGTATAATGTCGTGTTGTTGTTGTGTATTACATGGGAATCTGTGTTGTATTGTGTATACGGTTGTGCTGTTGCATTTTTGTGTATTACAGGGAACCTGTGTTGTATTGTGTATACTGTCGCGCGGTTGAATTGTTGTGTATTACATGGGAACTGTGTTGTATTGTGTACACTGTTATGCTGTTGTATTGTTGTGTATTGCAGGGAATCTGTGTTGTATTGTGTTACGTTGTGCTGTTGTATTGTTGTGTATTGCAGCGATATATCTGTGTTGTATTGTGTGTACTTTTGCGTTGTATTGTTGTGTATTGCAGGGAATCTGTGTTGTATTGTGTATACTGTTGTATTGTTGTGTATTGCAGGGAATCTGTGTTGTGTGTGTTACCGTTGTGCTGTTGTATTGTTGTGTATTGCAGGGAACCTGTGTTGTATTGTGTGTATCGTTGTGCTGTTGTATTGTTGTGTATTGCAGGGAACCTGTGTTGTGTATACGTTTTATTTGTATTCATTGAATTGTGAGTATTGTACACTGATGTATTGTTTGTATTTCAGGAACTTGTGTATTGTGTATATACTGTATGTATTGTTGTTATTGAGGGAATAGTGTTGTATTGTGTATGTTCATTTGTTATTGAGGAATTGATTGTATTGTAGTATACGTTGTATGGTATGTAGTGTGTATTGGATGTGCCTTGTCATTGTGTTGCTGTTGTGCTGTGATGTGTACAAACTGTGTTGTATGTGTATATTGTCTGTGTGATTGTTGAAATTGCAACTGTTGTTGGTGTCATTGCTTGCGCCTGACGTCTTGCACTCCATTGAATGCAACGTATTGCATCATACTATTTGTCCGGTATTTCATTGTATTGTGTCATTGACTGTATGTCATGGTATGATGGGGAATAGTGTTGTGTGGTTTCGTATTTCACTGCATTGTTTTTGAATTGAATTGTATTATATAATACATTGTATGGTATGCTAGTGTATATGGTGTGCCATTGTCATGTGGTGTGTGGCACGTGAGCTGCCACACTGTGCCTACTGTATGGTAGTGTGTATGGTGTGCCATTGTCCTGTGGTGTCTTGCGGTGACCACACTGTGCCAACTGTATGGTATGGTAGTGTGTATGGTGTACCATTGTCCGTGGTGTCTTGCGGTGACCACACTGTGCCAACTGTATGGTATGGTAGTGTGTATGGTGTGCCATTGTCCTATGGTGTATTACGTGTCTACACTGTGCCAACTGTATGGTATGGTAGTGTGTATGGTGTACCATTGTCATGTGGTGTCTTGCGGTGTCCACAACTGTGTCTGCTGTATGGTATAGTAGTGTGTATGGTGTGCCATATTCCTGTGGTGTATTGCGGTGACTACGCTGTGCCTACTGTATGGTATAGTAGTGTGTATGGGTGTGCCATATTCCTGTGGTGTATTGTGGTGACTACGCTGTGCCTACTGTATGGTATAGTAGTGTGTATGGGTGTGCCATATTCCTGTGGTGTCTTGCGGTGACCACACTGTGCCTACTGTATGGTATAGTAGTGTGTATGGTGTGCCATTGTCCTGTGGTGTGTTGCAGGTGAGCTGCCACGCTGTGCCTACAAGGGTTCCCACGGACATGTTGGGCGACTATCGAGTGTCTGTGGGCAACTCCCTGGGGGAGGTGGACCTCTTCTTCTTCATTCTCATGACAGGTGTGCCATCCGTGTGTGTGTGTGTGTGTGTGTGTGTGTGTGTGTGTGTGTGTGTGGTGTGTGTGTGTGTGTGTGTGTGTTTTGTATTGTGTGTGTGTGTGTGTGTGTGTGTGTGTGTGTGTGTGTGTGTGTGTGTGTATGTGTGTGTGTGTGTGTGTGTGTGCGTGTGTGTGATGTGGTGTGGTGTAGTTTTGGTATGTGTGCATGGGCGCAAGCGAGTGCGTTTATGCATGCATGCATGAATGTGTGTGTGTGTGTGTGTGTGTGTGTGTGTGTGTTGTGTGTGTGTGTGTGTGTGTGTGTGTGTGTGTGTGTGTGTGCACGTAAAGCGCGTGCTTGCGTGCACCACAGAGACACGGACACATACACACACGCTCAGAGAAGAGAGAGAGGAGAGAGAGAGAGAGAGAGAGAGAGAGAGAGAGAGGAGAGAGAGAGAGAGAGAGAGCATGTATATCCACTCTCCTTCCCTTCTCTCTATCTGTCTCTCTGTCTCCCTGTCCCTGTCTCTGTCTATGTCTCTCTCTCTCTCTCTCTCTCTCTCTCTCTCTTCTCTCTCTCTCTCTCTTCTCTCTCTCTGTGTCATCGACCAGTCACACTGGTCTTCCCAACTCCCTGCTTCTCATTCTCTGCGGAGACGTAGAATTAAACCCAGGTCCCCATTCTGAAACCAACCAACAGGAAAACATGTGGTGGTATATCTGTGACACTTTTGAAAGAGTCAAAATAAATCAACACAATATAAACGAACTCCTTCAGGAACAACATCGAGCAATGGAAAGAGAAAGGATGCTGGGGTCAAAGATAGATTTTCTGAATGGTGAAGTTGACCGTCTTGAAAAGGTCATCAGAAAGGACAATCTCAGATTTTATGGCGTTGCGGAATCTGAAAATGAAACGGAGGAGGAAAGTGCACAGAAAGTGATCAATGTCATCAATGAGAGATGCAGCCCAAATGTCCCCTTTTCAACCGTCGACATACGACACGCACACAGAGTGAAGGCGGGTACAAGACGAACGAACCTCGCCCAATCCTTGTCACTTTTGCGCACTGGACAGATAAAATGGCTCTTTTAAAATTGCGGAGTGTGCGTGAAAGCTTGAGGGAAGCTGGTTACAGAGTCTCCAATGACCTTACCAGAAAACAGTCGGCACAACTGGCTGACCTCCGACGTCAAGGACAGACAGGTTATTTCCACAACGGGAAACTAGTTGTCTCTGGGCCAAATAGTTATCAGCAAGCTGTACACAATCCTACTGAATCACACAACAATAGGCAATCAAAAACGTCTTTCTGTTATGATGTCCATCTAACCCAGTCCACCACACACACCAGCAGAAATACTCGTGACAGTCACTCCGTCAACAAAGGGAAAAGAGACTACCACAGACTAAACCAGGACGACCCAGGGCACGGCATAGAGAACTGCTCTCGACGAAACAATGCATGGTATCGTCCCCATGAACCAGACCATATAAACTACTCACCTATATCAGAACGGACCAGTCACTACTCAAGTGACCGAGAAGGTATGATCCCCACTGCAAAGGACATTTTCCAGCCGGACCAAGCGGACCGGGCACCCTTTACTGAACTCACTGACCGAGCAGACCAGGTACAGGCCCAGTACAACGACCCACCCTGTCCTGGGGATCCGGAAGCTCCACCTGACACACTAGAGCAGGTAGAGGGCCCTGTTCAGCGACTCACCCTATCTTGGTGACCCAGAGGTTCCACCTGACACAGCAACCAGTTCTTTCCAGTCGTTGATCACTCTGGATAGGACAGGAAATGGTGAAGAGCTGAATGACCAGAACGTTAATAATTCAGCCAGAAATGACGCTGGAAACAAGGACAACACTGAGAGCTGTCAACTTCATGTCCAGTGTGAAGTCCACAGGACCAAGGATGGTTCACACCGACACCAGTCACCCTGGTCTTTGGAACCACTGCAGGGAAACAGGCTGTGCTTGCCGCACTTTCTGATGATGTCATCACATCAAACGAAACAACTGCCCCTGTTTTGGATACACCCACTCTTTTCAGGCCCACTGGAAAAGATGTTCGTACATTAACCAGTGAGAAAACTGCTTCAGCAGACAACAGTGAGAAAGACCTCGACCCCAAAGTAACCGTTCCTTCTTCTGAGCAACAAACGATCAGAACGTTGACAGAACACCCAGCTGGAGAATCCAGTCAAGGTCAACGACCATTTACTGAAACAGGAACTTTGGATTGTTCTGACCGATCTGGCCATATTCAGCGGGCCAATAGGTCATTTGCAAGAACCACCACCACTCCAGTGCCAAAGAAGATAGCACCAGGAGAGCTGCTGTACAGCGAGGCAGTGGCAACCTCCAGTCCACTGCTTGGAGGCGCTTCCAGATGCACTCCGACTCGACACCCGGAAACACCCAAAGAAAACGAGGACTCCAGAAGATCTACATTCCAGCCATCCAGACAGACCAGGGACACTTCTGATGCACGGAACAAAAATCCAAAACCCACCGTGAATACCATTCGGTCATGGGTAACCAAGCAACCACGCAATTTCGGACCAAAGAAGGCCCAAACAACCGGTAACACGGTTTTCAACCCGAATTAAAGGACGAACAAAACTGGACAATAGGGATTCGGCCAAAGCCCAGGCACGTTTCATACAACTGAAACTCTGTCATTTCTTTCTTATAATGTTTGTGGCATCACCTCCAAGCTAAATGATTCTGACTTTATTTGTATATTAGCAGATTTGATTTTGTTTGTCTTCTAGAAACCTTTACTGCAGAAATCTTTACAGTTGATGTTTTAACCAAGTTTACTCAGTACAGCAGTCCAGCAGTTAGGCTTTCTAAAGCAGGCCGCAAATCAGGTGGTGTGACGCTACTTGTTAGGAAAGATCTAGATCAGCAAGTTACAAGAATTGACTGTGAAACCGAAAACATTGTGTTGTTAAAACTGTCCAAATGTTTATTTAAGTCAACAACAGATGTCTTTCTGATTGCTGTTTATGCAGCGCCGCCACAGTCTCCTATATATAATATTTCACGTTTTCAAAACGGCATTTCAGCTGTAGAATCATGCATGTTGAATGTGTCGGAAAATTTTGGAGACGTTCCATTCATTATATGTGGTGATCTAAATGCCCGAACTGGAAATGTACAAACCCTACCATGTAAACGATGTTCAATATTTTCTAGAAACGTATCAAGATCCAACTATGTAGAGTTCGCTACGAGAAGTTCAGAAGACAGAGAACTTAATTATTATGGTAGACTTTTCCTTGAATTGGGTGCACAGTTAATCTATTTATTGTAAATGGCACAACCAAAGGCGATAGGTCGGGTAAATTCACGTTCATCTCAAATAATGGTTGCAGTGTGATAGATTATTTTGTCATCTCCACATCACTTACGTATACCATACAAGACATGCTCGTTGATGAAAGAATTGATTCTCAACATATGCCCATTGTTTTAACCTTGAGGTGTAATGGTTATGGAAAGATAGAAAGAAAAGACAGTTTATGTGTACAAAAACTTGTTTGGAATCCTGACTACTACAAATATGTTTAAGGACAGCCTAATCAGACCCAATTCCCATAACTGCTTTGGGGAAGCCAAACGAATGATAAGTGTAGATGTTGATGTGTCCATTGCTGTGTTCAATGATACTTTGACATTGGCTTCAGAATGCATGTTAAAACAACTGAAATTTGGTAGCTTCCCGAAAAGCAAGAATGGTTTGACAAAGAGTGCAGGACAACAAAAGCGTCCGTAAAAGTTCCCTAAGAATCTTCAGACATGAGCGATCCAAGGCAAATTTAACCGAGTACTTGGAACAGAAGAAATGCTACGAAGATTTACTGAAAGCTAAGTCCGATATGCATAAAACTGGTCTTAGAGACAAATTATTGAATGCTACCAACGACTCTAAATTGTTTTGGACTACTCTTAAAAATGTCAGACATACGCAAAAGAATTCACTGGGGACATTTCGAAGGAAGACTGGCGAAATCATTTTGCGAATGTTTTTGAAGCAACTTTACAGCCACAACCATCGATTGTTTGTGAGGAGAATAACAATGTTGAACACCTAGTAATAAATAACTTAAACTCGGTTATTACCCGGGAAGAAATCCTTGATTCAATCAAACATTTAAAATGCAATAAGGCAGGTGGTCCAGATGGACTAATTCCTGAGATATTCATTTATTCGTACACATGGATACTGCCTTATTTAGAAGAATTATTTAACTTTATTTTTACTTCAGGACAGTACCCAGATTCATGGACAGAAGCTATCATTCAACCTCTGTATAAACGTGGAAATCCTCATGATCCCAACAATTACAGAGGGATCTCTCTTTTGAATGTATGTAGTAAACTATACAGCTATATTTTAAATAAACGCCTGGCAGACTGGATCGAAGATAAAGGAATCATTGGCGAGGAACAAGCCGGATTAGAAAAGACCATTGCACTATTGATCATGTCTTTACACTTTTTGCTGCTATTCAAAAACATCTAGCGTGTAACAAAAAACTTTACGTCGCTTTCATTGATTTTAGGAAGGCATTTGATCTTATTTCCCATGCTAAGTTATGGCCTATCATGTTGAAGAACGGAATATCGGGTAAAATGTTAAGTGCTATTCAAAGCATGTACAAGGTGGTAAAAGCGTGTGTTAGATGCGGTAGTGGTGCAGGTCTGACTGATTTCTTTTTCTGCCAGAAAGGCTTAAAACAGGGTGAAATTACAAGTCCTCTGTTATTCTCAATCATGATAAATGAACTATCACTTGACATAATACACAACGGTAAACACGGTGTTCAGCTACACCCTGACATCGTTGAACTATTTACTATTCTTTTTGCAGACGATGTTGCTTTGCTTTCATACACAGTAAAGGGCCTACAACTCCAATTAGATTTACTGAGAAAAAATGCAGATTCTCTTGATCTTTCGGTTAACCTGGAGAAAATCTAATATTGTGGTGTTTAGAAATGGGGGCTATAATCTCGCCATGAAAATGGTTTTACGGTAAATCTGAAATGGAGGTGGTAAACTCGGACAAATATATAGGCGTATGGCTAACTACTCGTTTAAGATTCTCACTCGCCATGCAAAAACAGACAGCAAAGGCAAAACTAGGTATTGTGGAAATACTTAAACGTTATGGAAGTTAGGAGATGTTTCCCCCTACATTTTCATTAAATTGTTTGATGCTCAGATAAAACCTATCTTACTCTACGGATCTGAAATCTGGGGAATGGTAAGCAAATGCATATCGAAAAGGCTCATACATTTGCGTTGAAAAAGTTATTAAATGTAGCGCCCAGAACACCAAATGACATGGTGTATGGGAAACAGGTAGAGTACCAATAAGTATAGACGCAAAAACAAACGCTGTCCGATTTTGGATCCGCCTCACAAGAAAAGAACAATGAAAGACTGCCCAAGAAAGCTTACAATATGCTTATAAATCTAGACAGCAATAACAAAACGTGCTGGGTATCAGATATCCGCAAGCTGCTTACGATGTACGGTTTTGGCTATGTGTGGCTCAATGGAGGTGTGGAAAATGTGCCTTGGTTCCTAAGACTTTTCAAGGAACGTTTAACTGATTGTTGGAAACAAGGATGGTGCAGTAGGCTCCAGGAACATGAAAGATAATTCTATATACAAAACGTTTAAATCCGAGTTTTCATTAGAAGCGTATTTTGAGTGCATCAGAAATAAGGCATTAAGGGATATCTTCATACGATTCAGACTTGGAATCACATATATTACAACTAATAAATTCCGCTATTACCCAGATCTCTCCATGGACTTACGTTGCCCGTTATGCAACGTTCAGCCGGATGATGAATTTCATTTTCTGTTCTACTGTCAGCGTACTGTACAATTGAGAACAAAATACATCCCACGTCACCTGACTCAAAATTCGTCAAAGGAATTAACAATTCTGAATAGCAGGAACTTTATGAATGATATTGCTCGTTTTATTTATCATAAATATGAAATTAAGATTAGGTAGTCAAATTTCGTAAGTTAAATTGCTTTTTTCTCTTTATTCTACCTGGGCTGATGGCCACGTATTCAATATCTTTACTGTGTGCGTGCATACCTTTTTGTCGGCTGGTTAGCGCGCGCGCGCGTGTGTGTGTGTGTGTGTGTGTGTGTGTGTGTGTGTGTGTGTGTGGTGTGTGTGTGTGTGTGTGTGTGTGTGTGAGAGAGAGAGAGGAGAGAGAGAGAGAGAGGAGAGAGAGAGAGAGAGAAGAGAGAGAGAAAAGAGATTGTGCGTGTGTCTGCGCGTGCAGGCTCGCGCATTGGTGTGTGAGTGTGTGTGTGCGCGCGAGCGCGTTTTGTAGTTATTCTTTTGTAAGTGTTTCTTATGTGTCTGTGTTTGCTTTCAAATTAACGTTAGAGTCTGCATTGTCCGACACGAATAATGTAACAAATCATTGTGATATGAGCAAATGCTTACGTCAGTAAACCATCTGAATCTGAATCTGAATCTCTCTGTGTGTCTCTGTCTCTATCTGTCTCTCTCTAGTAGTAACTATCCGTCTGTTCCATTCATGGGCTCAAAGATTATACAAACAATCTTCAACTTGTAAGGACAGACTGCTTTAAATCAAAAAAGAAATTGTTTTCATTGCATTTCAAACATCCAAATGTTTTCCCGTTTGTACAACTCGGAGGAAGTTTCTGGCTTTTGCCGCGAGATATCAGAAGGCGTTTCTACATGTTTGACATTGATTCACAGACAACATCCCCTTACCTTCACACACCGGAGCATGACATTGATTCACAGACAACCTCCCCTTACCTTCACACACCGGAGCATCAATTCATTCTTTCAGTTCTGTTTCTATTCCTGTCACACAGGTAGCGCGCAAGTAAATGATTGACATTGATCTTACACAGTGAATATATTGTTGTTGCTTCGTTGATTTTACCAAAGCTTGTGATGCTGTAAGTCACCGTTCTGTCGTACAGAAAACTATACCATGTCTGGAAGAACGTCTTCACCAGCTATCAATTCTATGCACTGGACAGCAACAACTTGTGTCGATGCGACGGAACTCCGAAGACGAAATTTGGCTGTAGTGAAAAGAAGGGAATTGTTATCAATAATGGCGTCGGAATTATCATCAGAATAGTTACTGACGGCCAGAAAATCGGGTAAAATACTATGAAACAAAATAGAAGAAGACAAATATACATCCGTGAGTGCGAGGGGGACCCGGAGAAGGGTTGTTAAGGATCTTTTTCTTTCATTTTTGTACAAAAAAACCCTGCTTTATGAAGGACAGCGGAACAAAATGATATATTTACACTCTCCATCCGCATAGACACTCG
>CM031626.1:49375688-49400688 GCA_018398815.1 Conus ventricosus
GGAGAGTGATGGAGAGGGGGGAAGGGAAAGGGGTGAGAGAGAGAGAGAGAGAGGGAGAGAGAGAGAGGGGGAGAGAGAGAGGGGAGAGAGAGAGAGAGGATGTTGAAGAGAAGATAGCGAAAGAAAGAGTAGTGAGGGGAAGGGGAAGGGAGGGAGGGAAGGAGGAATGAGAGAGAGGGGGAAGAAGGAGAGAGAGAGAGAGGGGGGGAAGAAGGAGAGAGGAGAGAGAGAGAGAGTAGAGAGAGGAGAGAGAGAGAGAGAGAGAGAGAGAGGAGAGAGGGGATGTCGAAGAGAAGATAGGGAAAGAAAAAGTTTGTAAGGGAAAGGGAAGGGAGGGAGGGAAGGAGAGAGTGAGAGAGGGGGGGAAGGGGAGAGGAGAGAAGAGAGAGTGAGAGAGGGAAGGAGAGAGTGAAGGGAGAGAGAGAGGGAGAGAGAGAGAGAGAGAGAGAGTATTAAAGGGGGGGAGGTAGAGAGAAAGTCAAATATTTCATTGTGATTCAGCAGTTTAACCTTTAGATAAGGGGGCCCTGTCTGAACTTTAAATCAGTAAAATCAAACGCTTACCTCACCTTCCCTTTCCCTCCGCCACCCCTTGTAATGCCACAACTGTTCCTTTTAATGCCCACAACTCGTTCCTTGTAATGCCCACAACTCGTTCCCACAGCTTCTTCCCTCCCTCGCCCCTCCCCTCCCACCCCCATCACACCTCTTTTCGCCCCCCTCCTCCCTACTAAACAACACACGTATGCATATACAGGCACAGGACGGCGGATCATCTTGATAAACATTTCAGTTGACTGAATATACCATTAGTTGTTTCTTTCAGTTGTCTTTTTCCTAATGTTCATAGCTTGTCATAGCTACCAGAATAAGCAGGTCACTCAGTTAGACTTGTGATAGGAATTTGGGTAGATCTGTGATGCTCGACAAAACATTTGCAATCCGATTCTGGTCAGTAATGTAAGAAGGGGAGTCGAGTACAGTGCATTTGTCGAACGAACATCTTTGTTAAGCTGTGCTAGTAGAAGAAGAAATGAACTTCAGTTTTGGTTTCTTTTCGCACGATGGACATTTATCATCAGCCTGTTTTTCATCAAGAACCATCGCTTGCAGTTAATAAGCCCACTAACCCTTAGTCGAAATCTGATAAAATTATCTCTGAGCCATTTATTTGCATTTGAAGACAGTATCTTTCTGGCTGGAAAATGTTCTTAAAAGACAATACAATTAATATTTGTCATTGTTTCGTAATTGCTAATGCAGTTTTGCATGTTACACGAAACAAGTCTGTCTTTAATTCAGCAAAAAACAAAAACAAAAACAAAAACTGTATTCCCTTCCAACTCCTTTAAACATTCACACTATAATCCATTTTCGCATAAACCGTTCTGCACATTGGTTACCCAATTGTTATGCCAGATTCTTGCTGAACAAGAAGCATCACGTATGCCTGTCGGCATAGTGGGACATGCGTATTTAAAGGAACTTTAGCTAGTATCTGTTACAATTCATGGTTATTTTTACACTAGAGAATATCCACCGGTTTCTCCATGGGCAGTTTGTTGGCAGCGTGACGGGAGCGTTCAGCAATCTGTATTTTAGCCAAATGTATGTACAGTTCCTGTGAGATCAGCAAATGTATGTACAGTTCTGTGAGATCAGCAAATGTATGTACAGTTCCTGTGAGATCAGCAATTGTATGTACAGTTCCTGTGAGATCGCAATGTATGTACAGTTCCTGTGAGATCACCAAATGTATGTACAGTTCCTGTGAGATCACCAAATGTATGTACAGTTCCTGTGAGATCACCAAATGTATGTACAGTTCCTGTGAGATCACCAAATGTATGTACAGTTCCTGTGAGATCACCAAATGTATGTACAGTTCCTGTGAGATCACCAAATGTATGTACAGTTCCTGTGAGATCAGCAAATGTATGTACAGTTCCTGTGAGATCAGCAAATGTATGTACAGTTCCTGTGAGATCAGCAAATGTATGTACAGTTCCTGTGAGATCAGCAAATGTATGTACAGTTCCTGTGAGATCACCAAATGTATGTACAGTTCCTGTGAGATCACCAAATGTATGTACAGTTCCTGTGAGATCACCAATGTATGTACAGTTCCTGTGAGATCACCAAATGTATGTACAGTTCCTGTGAGATCATGTATGTACAGTTCCTGTGAGATCATGTATGTACAGTTTCTAAAGTGAGACAGAACGAATGAGTCAGCAAGGAAAGAGAGAGAACGGGCGGGAGAAAAAAGAGTGGGACATGGGAGAGAGAGAGAGAGAGAGAGAGAGAGAGAGAGAGAGTGAGAGAGAGAGATGAGAGAAGAGAGGAGAGAGAGGAGAGATGCAGACTTTCACTACTAGGCTACAAAATGAAGTCTCTCCAGTCGTGGGGACGTCCACTCGGACATACATACGGAATATGTACACCAGTTTTATAGGATATTAAACGGCTGGCTTTAATGTGTTCACATTAAACTATGCTGTATATACCGCCATTCTGCCTTGTTTATTCTTTCTGTCATAAAAAAGCAACAACCGTTTAAAAATCATTAGAATACATTTCAGAGCAAAACATGTTTACAAGTGCATTGGAGATCTTATGTCAGCAAATACACAGCAGCATGCTCACTCGTGCCTGTTGCACAGGTTGAATTTCATTTCCTGATCGACAAAATTATCATGTCATGAGAGCAGGTCTCTCTCTCTCTCTCTCTCTGCAAAAGAAGAGAGAGAGAGAGAGAGAGAGAGGAGAGAGAGAGTGGGGGAGGGGATGTCAATCAATCAATGAACGGATGAAGGATGAATGAATGATTTTTTCAGTATAAGCCGTACAAGCCACGGTTTTTTGTGTGTTTGTGAGTGTGTGTGTGTGTGTGTGTGTGTGTGTGTGTCCGTGCGTGCATGCATGCGTGCGCGCCTGTGTGTGTGTGTGTGTGTGTGTGTGTGAGAGAGAAGAGAGAGAGAGAGAGAGAGGTGGGTGGGTGTGCTGTATCAGTTTTCTGCCAAGCATGGCAGTCATGGGATCGATTTCAGGGCGTTGTCCCCAGGGCAGGCGGCAACGCAACACATGTTGGTGCTGTGTTACACTGTGTGTAGTTCCAGTGATGATGATGAGGATGATGATAACGATGATAATAATGAAGATGATTATGATGACGATGATGAGAGTGAGGATGAGGATGATAATGCTGCTGATACTAAAAATGATAACGACGATAATTATATGAAAAGTGTTTACTTTTATTGCTATTGTAGTGATATTAACTTCTCTTATCCTTTACCACCTGGTCACATTACATGCTCTGTGGTTTGTTCTGGCCGTCTGCCTCTCTCTCTCTCTCTCTCTGTATGTATGTTCCTGTTTGTAGTTGTCTGTATATCCGTTTTACCTCTCTCTCTCTCTCTCTCTGTATGTATGTTCCTGTTTGTAGTTGTCTGTATATCCGTTTGCCTCTCTCTCTCTCTCTCTCTCTCTCTGCGCGCCAGCTTGCTTGCATGCGTGACGCGTGCGTGCCTCTGTGTGTGTGTGTATATATATATATATATATAGCTGAACAATTAAGTAGTGGGGGAAAAAACAAGTGCAGGCTAACAATTCTTCAGTTATTATAGTAATGACTTGGCAAAGATCGGAACTTTTAGAAATAAAAAAAAATTGAAGAAAATGGGGGGAATATATTATAAATATAAGAAACCTACACTAGCTGCATGAGGAAACCATCGTAATCTCTCTCGAAGGCACATCTATTTGTATTGCCTGCTCCTAGGCCTTTCGTCCGCTGGATCGGACTCATCAGGGAGACAGGGGCTGACAGTGTCTGTGCTCTTGGTGTCAAATAGAGACACACCACAGTCCATAATTCTGTGGTGTTCTCACCACCAAGGGTTCACAAAAGAATCCAACAGCACCCCCAAGCAGCCAGCGAAGGGCAGTAAATGGAACAAAACGGAAGTGTGGAGAGGAAAAAAGTTGCTGAAAAACTAAAAGCATTATGCAAACAGTATAAAATGTAGGGGACAATCTTTGAGCCTATGCCTGAGGATCCATTCAAGGATGCAAGGGAGATCAAAAGATGTGGAACAGTCTGAGTGGTCAGCTCTGCTGTTCAATAACCCAAGCATTGTAAGTGGCTAAGAATTGTACAGAACAGCCTTTACTTGGATCTCCTAAGAGATGCAATCTCCCATGATTGACCAAACAATATAACGCTGAACAATTAAGTAGTGGGGGAAAACAAGTGAGGCTAACAATTCTTCAGTCATTATAGTAATGACTTGGCAAAGATCGGAACTTTTAGAAGTTAAAAAGAAAAAATTGAAGATGAAGAAAAATGGGGGGAATATATTATAAATATGAGAAACCCTTCACTAGCTGCATGAGGGAACCATCGTAATCTCTCTCGAAGGACACATTTATTTGTATTGCTGCTCCTAGGCCTTTCGTCCGCTGGATCGGACTCATCAGGGAGACACGGCTGATAGTGCCTGTGCTCTTGGTGTCAAATACACACACACACACACACACACAACACACCACACACACACACACACACACACACACACACAACACACACACATTATATATATAGTGCTCGGTACTTATCCTTGGAATTTATTAGTTTGTTGTATATATATATATATATATATATATATATATATATTATATATATATATATATGTGTGTGTGTGTGTGTGTGTGTGTGTGTGTGTGTGTGTGTGTGTGTGTGTGTGTGCTTGCCTACGTGCGTAAGTGCGCGCATGCGTCCGTGCATGCGTGTATGTATGTGTGTGTGCGTGCGCGCGTGTGTGTGTGTTCGCGCGCGCGCGTGTTTGTGTGTGTCATTTTCTTTTTTAATCGGAAAATCTAGTTAATACTCTTTTACTACTTGCGATTTACTTTGATTTTTCTCTTGTATGGGTAGTCTAACTTGGCATTCTTTTCACTGTGGTACTTTTTTTTTTAAACATTCATCTTCAGAGTATATAGCTATATGTTCACCTTCTCCTTGTCGTTCAGTTGATTTCTGCTTCCCTTGTCAATTCGTTTCACCTTCTCGTTCAGTTTGAATTTCGTAAGATAATTTTCTTTCCGTCTGCAGTGTAGTTTAATATTCTTCCTCTAATGTTTGTGTCGTTTGATATTTTTCGCTGCTGGAAGTTTTGTTACGTTTTCTTCTGTAACTGATTTCTCTTGATATTTGTGTTTCTTATGCTGTTTGGTTTTAGTGTTACGAATCTAGTTCGATTTTGTGTATGTATTTGATAGTTTAGTGGGTTTTTTTTCTGCTATTGGCAACTCTTTTGATGTTTTTCCTTTTTTTTCAGGAACTGGGAAAAAGAAGAAGAGCGTGAGAATGGTAAGCACAATGGTACCTTTACCTTGGTTATGTACCAAAATCTGTTGGTGTTGTTAAACATTGTTGTTGTTGTTGTCGTTTTTTGTTGTTGTTGTTGCTGTTGTTGTTGTTGTTGTTGTTGTTGTTGGTGGTGGTGGTAGTGGTGGTGGTGGTGGTGTGTGTGTGTGTGTGTGTGTGTGTGTGTGTGTGTGTGTGTGTGTGTGTGTGTGTGTGTGTGTATGTGTGTGTGTGTGTATGTGTGTGTGTGCGCGCGCGCACGCGCGTGCGTGCGTGCGTACGTGCGTGTGTGCGTGCATGCGTGCCTGTGTGTGTTTCTCTCTCTTTCTCTCTGTATACACACACACACACACACACACACACACACCACACACACCACACACACACACACACACACACACACACACACACACACACACGCGCGCGCGCGCGCACACACACACACCACACACACACACACACACACACACACACACACACACAACACACACACACACTATGTATAAGTGTGTATATGTGTGTGTGCGCGCGTGCGCGTGCGTGAGTGTGTATGTGTGTGTGTGTGTGTGTGTGTGTGTGTGTGTGTGTGTGTGTGTGTGTGTGTGTGTAAGAGGAGAGAGAGAGAGAGAGGAGAGAGGAGAGAGGAGGAGAGAGAGAGAGAGTGAGAGAGAGAGTGAGAGAGAGAGAGGAGAGAGAGAGAGAGAGAGAAGTACCTCCTTTTCGCTAATAAAACCGCAATACTAAGAAAGACAGCAACAGTGAGAACAGTCATGAAGTACAAAGAAGCACAGCAACAGTGGGGACAGTGATGGAGTGCAACGAAACACAGCAACAGTGAGGACAGTGATGTACAAAGAAACACAGCTACAGTGAGGATAGTGATGTACAAAGAAACACAGCAACAGTGGGGACAGTGATGGAGTACAAAGAAACACAGCTACAGTGAGGATAGTGATGTACAAAAAACAGAGCAACAGTGGGGACAGTGATGTTGTACAAAGAAACACAGCAACAGTGAGGACAGTGATATTGTACAAAGAAACACAGCAACAGTGAGGACAGTGATGTTGTACAAAGAAACCAGCAACAGTGAGGACAGTGATGTTGTACAAAGAAACACAGCAACAGTGAGGACAGTGATGTTGTACAAAGAAACACAGCAACAGTGAGGACAGTGATGTACAAAAAACAGAGCAACAGTGGGGACAGTGATGTTGTACAAAGAAACACAGCAACAGTGAGGACAGTGATGTACAAAAAACAGAGCAAACAGTGGGGACAGTGATGTTGTACAAAGAAACACAGCAACAGTGAGGACAGTGATGTACAAAGAAACACAGCAACAGTGAGGACAGTGATGTTGTACAAAGAAACCACAGCTGCAGTGAGGAGAGTGATGGAATACAAAGAAACAGCAACAGTGAGGACAGTGATATTGTACAAACAAACACAGCAACAGTGAGGACAGTGATGGAGTACAAAGAAACACAGCAACAGTGAGGAAGAGATGTTGTACAAAGAAACACAGCAAAAGTGGGGACAGTGATGTTGTACAAAGAAACACAGCAACAGTGAGGACAGCAGTGGAGCAGAAATAGGACTGCACAGTTCTGAGTGTAAGATCACCTCAGCTGTGGTGTACGATAAATATAGTAACAACAATGTTAAGTTGCATATACACCCAGAACTCTGTTTGCAGTGTTTACAGAGGTGAGAGAAATCACGTGTAATTGAACACTTCCTGCGGTGTTTACAGAGGTAAGAGAAATCACGTGTAATTGAACTCTGCCTGCAGTGTTTACAGAGGTGAGAGAAATCACGTGTAATTGAACACTTCCTGCGGTGTTTACAGAGGTAAGAGAAATCACATGTAATTGAACTCTGCCTGCAGTGTTTACAGAGGTGAGAGAATCACGTGTAATTGAACACTTCCTGCGGTGTTTACAGAGGTAAGAGAAATCACATGTAATTGAACTCTGCCTGCAGTGTTTACAGAGGGGAGAGAAATCACATGTAATTGAAATGAATGATAACTATGCCTGCAGTGTTTACAGAGGGGAGACAAATCACATGTATTTGAACTCTGCCTGTAGTGTTTACAGAGGTGAGAGAAATCACATGTAATTGTACTCTGCCTGCGGTGTTTACAGAGGTGGGAGAAATCACATGTAATTGAACTCTGCCTGCAGTGTTTACAGAGGTGAGAGAAATCACATGTAATTGAACTCTGCCTGCAGTGTTTACAGAGGTGGAAGAAATCACATGTAATTGAACTCTGCCTGCGGTGTTTACAGAGGTGAGAGAAATCACATGTAATTCGACTCTGCCTGCGGTGTTTACAGAGGTGAGAGAGGTGAGAGAAATCACATGTAATTCGACTCTGCCTGCGGTGTTTACAGCGGTGGGAGAAATCACATGTAATTGAACTCTGCCTGCAGTGTTTACAGAGGTGGGAGAAATCACATGTAATTGAACTCTGCCTGCAGTGTTTACAGAGGTGAGAGAAATCACATGTAATTGAACTCTGCCTGCAGTGTTTACAGAGGTGGGAAAAATCACATGTAATTGAACTCTGCCTGCAGTGTTTACAGAGGTGAGAGCAATCACATGTAATTGAACTCTGCTGCAGTGTTTACAGAGGTGAGAGAAATCACATGTAATTGAACTCTGCCGGCGGTGGTTACAGAGGTGGGAGCAATCACATGTAATTGAACTCTGCTGCAGTGTTTACAGAGGTGAGAGAAATCACATGTAATTGAACTCTGCCGGCGGTGGTTACAGAGGTAAGAGAAATCACATGTAATTGAACTCTGCCTGCAGTGTTTACAGAGGTGAGAGAAATCACATGTAATTGAACTCTGCCTGCAGTGTTTACAGAGGTGAGAGAAATCACATGTAATTGAACTCTGCCTGTAGTGTTTACAGAGGTGGGAGAAATCACATGTAATTGAACTCTGCCTGCAGTGTTTACAGAGGTGGGAGAAATCACATGTAATTGAACTCTGCCTGCAGTGTTTACAGAGGTGGGAGAAATCACATGTAATTGAACTCTGCCTGCAGTGTTTACAGAGGTGAGAGAAATCACATGTAATTGAACTCTGCCTGCAGTGTTTACAGAGGTGAGAGAAATCACATGTAATTGAAATGAATGACATGAAAAGAGACCTGCTGAAGTAAGTGAAAGAGAAGACAGTGGCTGAGTACTCAGATGAACGAAACACAACCAGCATCAACACACAATAAGTGAAAGGGAAGACAGTGGCCAAATACTCAGATGAACGAAACACGACCAGTATCACACAACACACATCGCAGCAGCCACCGAGAACACACACACACACACACACACACACACACACCAAACAACTCAACCTTCCACTTTGGGGGAAGAGGATGGGCGGGGAGGAGGAAGGTTAGAGCAGGATGGGTGGGGGGGAGGTGGGGGAGGACGGGGGGGGGGGGGGGGGGGGGTGGTGGAGGGCAATGAAATAGTGGTCGTGGAAGGGGGGGGGGGGTGTCAGTCTGTTCTGAAATATACGTTCTGAGATGAGATGTGAACGAAGGCAAAGAGTCAGTGTCTGACTATGGAGGGAAGATCGTTCCAGATCGCTAGGAGAGAAACCTTTCGCTACAGGTAATCATCTTGGATGAGCGGACTTCACAGTTGTGTCGTCAAGGAACGGCGGCGTGGGCAAAAAAAAAAAAAAAAAAAAAAAAGAGTACAGATACGGAGACGTTGAAATAGATAGTCAGATGCTGTTTTAGAGATGACAGGAAAAAAAGTCAAATGGAAAATTCATAACCTGTTCTGAGAGAGAGAGAGAGAGAGAGAGAGAGAGAGAAGGACTTAAGACACGTGCTCGAATGTTTAACGTCTGGAAATTACGTGAGCGGCTTTGTTGTGGACTGTCTTTATCTTGTCTGACATGCCAGAGAGAAGGGAACTGCGATGGCAGTGTGGAAATGATGAAGACACAAATCAGTCTGGACGACCTTTGCAGACTGAAGGTGGAGAATGGAAGTGATTTTTACCAAATTCAAGGTAGACAAATAGGATTCTTTTCCTTTTCAGGCAAGAATCAGCCATCTCTGTCGTCTTTCAGTCGTAGCTTGTTTCAGTCAGCCATTACATACACGTTCCTGCGTTCAAGGTGTTAGCTTATCAACTTGTGTGACAGGTATTGACAACATTGTATGGAAAGCAGTGCAACTTGCGTGACAGGTATTGACAACATTGTATGGAAAGCAGTGTAACTTGTGTGACAGGTATTGACAACATTGTATGGAAAGCAGTGTAACTTGCGTGACAGGTATTGACAACATTGTATAGAAAGCAGTGTAACTTGCGTGACAGGTATTGACGACATTGTATGGAAAGCAGTGTAACGTGTGTGACAGGTATTGACAACATTATATGGAAAGCAGTGTAACGTGTGTGACAGGTATTGACAACATTGTATGGAAAGCAGTGTAACGTGTGTGACAGGTATTGACGACATTGTATGGAAAGCAGTGTAACGTGTGTGACAGGTATTGACGACATTGTATGGAAAGCAGTGTAACTTGCGTGACAGGTATTGACAACATTGTATGGAAAGCAGTGTCAACAAGACGTGTACTTTCAATAACGCTGATAGCAATAGTGACTATACCATCATGACAAGACGTGTACTTTCAATAACTCTGATAGCAATAGTGACTATACCAACATGACAAGACGTGTACTTTCAATGACGGTGATAGCAATAGTGACTATACCAACATGACAACGTGTATTTTCAAGACGTGCAATAGTGACTATCCCATGACAAGTGTACTTTCAATACCTGATAGCAATAGTAACTATACCAACATATGACAAGATTTATTCATTGGGAAGAGGGGCAGTGGTGTGAAGAGGGGGGGTCTGTTTCGCCTGAGCTAGTAACTATACACATGACTATGACGTCATATTGGAAGAGGGGCGGGGGGTGATGAGTGGGGGGTGGGGCGGTGAGGGTGGTTGGCATGTTCGCCTAGCACATCACAACGTCTTGACGTCTGTGGTAAGGAAGGGGCGTGGGGATGTTTGTGTATGAGTGGTGTGTGTGTGTGTGGTGTGTGTGTGTGTGTGTGTGTGTGTGTGTGGTGTGTGTGGTGTGTGTGTGTGTGTGGTGGTGTTGTGTGTGTGGTGTGTGGTGTGTGTGTGTGTGTGTGTGAGTGTGTGTGTGTGTGTGTGTGGGGTGTGTGTGTGTGTGTGTGTGTGTGGTGTGTGGTGTGTAAGTGTGTGGTGAGTGTGTGTGTGTGTGGTGTGTGGTGTGAGTGTGTGTGTGTGTGAGTGTGTGTGTGTGTGAGTGTGTGTGTGTGTGGAGTGTGTGTGTGTGTGTGTGTGTGTGTGTGTGTGTATGTGTGTGTGTGTGAGTGTGTGTGGTGGTGTGTGGTGGTGTGGTGTGTGATGTGGTTTTGTGTGTGTGTGTGTGTGTGTGTGTGTGTGTGTGTGAGTTGGTGGGTGGTGTGGGTGTGTGTGTGTGTGTGGTGGTGAGTGTGTGTGTGTGGTGTGTGTGTGTGAGTGTGTGTGTGTGTGTGGTGTGTGTGGTGTGTGTGTGGTGTGTGTGTGTGTGGTGGTGTGTGTGGTGTGTGTGTGTGTGTGTGGTGTGTGTGTGTGTGTGTGTGTGTGTAGTGAACTGAAGACCATTTAAAATACAACTGCCGTCATTTTGCAGGCATACATATCTTCAAACGTTTTTAAAGCAAGCGTGCACGCGCGCTCTAGATGCTTGTGACAGCGGCACTGACGTCTTGCAAACTTGTAGAGGCGGAGGAGTGCGACACTGGGGTTGGTTTGGAGGGGACACATTCTCATCTTCTAAACGTTAAAAGAAGCGGGGGGTAGGATGGAGTGGGGTGAGGGGGTGAGGAAAGGTTACAGCCCTCATCTGCTGAATCGTTGTACAGGCAGAGCGGGGGTACTCCTATCTTCCAACTGCTTTTGAAAGCGGGTAGGAGGGGACGGGGTGTGGGTGGGGGTGGTAGTCATTCTTATCTTCCACACTTTCAATAGAGTGGAGTTTTGTTTTGAGTAGGGGGTGAGGGGACTAGCTCTCATCTTCTGAATGGTTGTAAAAACGGATGTACTTTCATCTTCTATTTTTCATTTTTTTTAAAATAAATGTCATGAGAGGTGGGTAGGGGGTGGAGGGGTGGGGGTGGGGGCGCTATAGACATGCCGTCTATGTTGTTCATCCAAAGGAGCAAACCAGCGCAGTCTTGTAATCCCAGAGCCAGGATGTTGCGACATCTCAGCACAATGCCCTTCTTGTTTCCGACATCTCAGCACAATGCCCTTTCTTGTTCCCAAATTTCCCCAACCAATTTGGCCCTTTTTTGGGAAATCTAAGCACTTTTCCCCTTTTCATGTTCCCGGGACATTCAGCCCCCCAATCCCTTTTTTTGCCGACATTCGGAAAAATGTTCCCTGTTGCGCCATTCAGCAAAATCCCCTTCATGTTCCCCGGACATTAAAACCAAAATTTCCCTTTCATGTTCCCACCTTCGCAAAAATTCCCTTCTTTGTTCCCGAACCTCAGCCCCCAATGCCCTTTTGTTCCCGAATTCACCCACAATCCCCTTTGTTGCCGACTTTCCCAAACCCCAATCCCCTTTTCCTTTTTGCCGACATCTAGCAAAAATGCCTTCATTTTGGGACCAACATTCACCCACCCAATCCCCTTCCCTGTTGGACATCCACCCAAAATTTGCCCTTTTGTTCCCGACATTCAGCACAAGCCCTTATGTTTCCCGCCCATTCGCACAATGCTTTATGTTGCCGTTTTTCCCAGCCCTTTGCCCTTTCCGTTCCCCGACCTCAGCCCCAATTTTCCCCTTTTTCCCGAAATCTCGCACAATGCCTTTATGTTGCCGACAATTCAGAACAATCCCCGTTTTTTTTAAAAATGTTTTTTGCCGACTTTCCTCACCCACAACCCCTTTGTTGCCGCCCAATTTCCCCAAAAATCCCCTAATGTTGCCGGAATTAGCACAATCCCCTTTTTCCCGACATCTAAACACAACCCCGTTATGTTCCCGACTTTTAAGCACAATGCCTTCTTTTTGCCGACTTTCTAGCAAAATTGTTCATTTTTCCCGGACATTCAGCAAAATCCCCTTTTGTTGCGAATTAAGACAATGCCCTTATGTTCCGCCATCTCAGCCCAGGGCCCTTTGTTGCCAAACATTCAAGCACAATGCCCTTCTTGTTGCCGATTTCTCAGAAAATTTTCCTTCATGTTGGCCCGCCCCAATCCTTCTGTTCCAATTTGCCGCTTTCATGTTCCCGATTTTCACCCACAATGCCCTTTTTTGTTGCCCCACCAATCTTCAGCAAAATCCCCTTTATTTTGCCGACACTCAGCCAATCCCCTTTTATGTTCCCAAACATCTCAGCAATTTCCTCGTTATTGCCCCATCTGAAAGCCCTTTATGTTGGGAAATTTAAAAATTTGGTTTTTTTTTTTTTTGTTTCCCCCCGGAATCTTCCGGGCCAAAGGGGAACTTCATTTTTGGGCCAAAAAATTAGAAAATTCCTTCTTTTGGGGCCCAAAAAACATTTCCCGGCCGGGGCCCTTAATGTTCCGGCTTGGGGGCCCAAAAATTGGCCCTTCCGGGGGTTCCAAACCTGGAAAATGCCCCTTCCCTTTTGGGGAAAATTTTAGAAAATTCCCCTTCCTTTGGGTAAAACCTTTGGGCTTCAATTTTTGGGCCAAATTTAGAAAATTCCTTTCTTTTGGGGAAACATTCTTCGGACCTTTGGGCCCTTCATTGGGAAATTCGGAATCTCGGGCCAACCTTTGGGAAATCTTTTCTTTTGGGGAAACTGAAAAAGGGTTTTTTTTTTCCCATTTTTTGGTTCTCTTTTTTTGGGGACAGTTCGGTATCTTTTGGGCCCAAAACTTTTGAGACGGTTGGGTATTTTTTGGGTAAAAATTTTGGGGTACGGTTTCGGTTTTCTTTTGGGCCCAAAATTTGAGAAGTTGGGTATTTTCTTTGGGTAAACATTGAGACGGTTCGGTATCTTTTTTGGGGCCCAAACATTGGGCATTTTGGTATTCTTTGGCCCAACCCTTGAGACATTTCCCGGTAATTTTGGGTAACCCTTGGGCCCTTTCGGTTCTCTTTGGGTCCAAACTTTGGGAAGTTCGGTATTTTTTGGGCCCAAACATTGAGAATTTTGGTTTATCTTTGGGGGGCCCAAAAACTTTGGGGACAGTTGGTTTCTTTTTGGGGTTTCCAAACATTGAGAAGGGTATTCTTGGGCCAAAAATTTTGGAAGTTCGGTATCTTTTTGGGTTTCCAAACTTGGGGACATTTCCCGGTATCTTTTGGGCCCAAAACATTGAGGACAGTTGGGTATTTTTTTGGGCCCAAACATTGAGCCCAGTTCGGTATTTTTTGGGCCAAACATTGAGACTTTTCCCGGTATCTTTTTGGGCCCAAACTTTGAGAAGTTCGGTATTTTTTGGGGGCCCAAAACCCATTAGACAGTTCGGTATCTCTTTGGGTAAAATTGAGACAGTTCGGTATTTTTTGGGGTCCAAACTTTGGGGGCCAGTTCGGTATTTTTTTTTGGGCCCAAAACCCATTGGACGTTCGGAAACTCTTTGGGCCCAAAACTTGAGACAGTTCGGATTTTTGGGTCCAAACATTGGGACATTTCGGTTATCTTTTGGGCCAAACATTGGGGACAGTTGGTTCTTTTGGGCCCAAAAAATTGAGAAGTTCGGTATCCTTTGGGCCCAAAAAAATTGAGACAGTTCGGATTTTTTGGGGGCCCAAACATTGAGACGTTGGTTTATCTCTTTGGGTCCCAACATTGGGGACTTTCGGTATCTTTTTTGGGCCCCAAACTTTTGAGACGGGGCGGTATCTCTTTGGGGCCCCCAAACTTTGAGGACATTTTTCGGAAATTTCTTTGGGCCCAAAACTTGAGACAGTTCGGTATTCTCTTTGGGCCCAAACATTGAGACCATTTTGGGTACCCTCTTTGGGTCCAAAAATTGGACAGTTCGGTTTCTTTTTGGGTCCAAAAAATTGGGGACATTTGGGTTTCTTTTTTGGGGCCAAAAATTGGGGACAGTTTCGGTACTTTTGGGGCCCCAAAATTGAAAACAGTTGGGGTATCTCTTTTTTTTAAAACCTTTGAGACGTTCGGAATCTCTTTGGGTCCAAAATTGGACAGTTCGGTTCTCTTTGGGCCCAAACAGGGAAGACAGTTCGGAAATTCTTTGGGCCCAAAACATTGAGACATTTTGGTATCTTTTGGGCCAAACATTGGACGTTCGGTATCTTTTGGGGGCCCAAAAAATTGGGGCAGTTGGGGAATCTTTTGGGGGCCCAAAAACATTGAGACATTTTTCGGTATTTTTGGGCCCCCAAACATTGAGACAGTTCGGTATCTCTTTGGGCCCCAAACATTGAGCAGTTCGGTATCTCTTTGGGCCCAAAATTGGAGAAGGGGGGGGGGAATTCGGGTTTAAAAGGCGGCGGTATTTTGGGGTTTGGGGTGGGGGGGGGTGGGGGGGGTAAAAGGGCCCCCTTATTTGGGGGGGGTTTGGGGGGGGGGGTGGAAATTTGTTCCCCTCCCCCAAGGGTTTTGGGGGTCGGGACACCTTCAGTAGTTTTTAGAGGACCATTTTGGTTTCCCCTTTTCCCCCCCACTCCCACCCCATCCCGCCCCCTTTCCCCTTCCCCCGTTTGACGTCACGAAGGTCATGGTTTTCCCTTTTTGTGAGGCGCTGGAGGGAGATCGTGACGTGGGGAGGGGGGTTATGACGTGTTGTCCCAAAAGGGGGCCCAGTCAGTCCGGTGCCGCTGAGGAGGGACACTAAAACCCGGAACTTCGCCTTCCCCCCCCAAGGGCCCTGTCCTCGTTGACGTCGTTGCCAAAAGGGATGGGCGCGTTGCATAACCTGTGTGACCTAACGGAACGGGAAGGTGAAGGGGCGTTGCTGCGAAAAGGGGCCCTGCGTCAGAGGGGCTGTGAAGAAACATTTACCCCACGGTGTTTTCCCGACGCCCGGGCCCCCGGGCAAGGGGGAAAAGAAGGGAAAATGCCCGGATGTGATTTTTATATTTTCCTAACATTTTTTAATTGTTTATTATTTTTATGGGTTTATCTATCTACCATGGTTTTAAATGCCCGGATGTTGATTTAAACTGTTGATTTTTTTGTTCATTATTTAGGGCTTTTTTGGGTTTTTTATTTATTTAAATTTTTTTTGTTTTGTTTATAAGAAGATTTGAAGCAGGTTTTGAGGGATGGACATAGTCTCGCTTCTTTATGCATTTGTTCATGCTGCACAGAGAAATTTGTTTCAGCAAACAATAGAAAACGGCATGATCATTGTGAGTGTTTGTCGAATCCATGGACACCATTCCAGACATTGTGAGTGTTTGTCGAATCCATGGACACCATTCCAGACATTGTGAGTGTTTGTCGAATCCATGGACACCATTCCAGACATGGACAGGATTCTTTCATTCGTTATTCAGAACGCACTAATTCTAGACATGGACAGTAAGTTGGAGGGACGCTGGTGGGGAGTAATTCTAGACATGGACAGTAAGTTGGAGGGACGCTGGTGGGGAGTAATTCTAGACATGGACAGTAAGTTGGAGGGACGCTGGTGGGGAGTAATTCTAGACATGGACAGTAAGTTGGAGGGACGCTGGTGGGCACTAATTCTAGACATGGACAGTAAGTTGGAGGGACGCTGGTGGGGAGTAATTCTAGACATGGACAGTAAGTTGGAGGGACGCTGGTGGGGAGTAGGGGCAGGGCAGTGTTTTTGTTCTTTAATAAGTGTTCACGATTTCAGACATAGATAATGTGTATATGCATTCACTGATCTGTGGACGCAATTTTATGAATGAATGTAAGGGGTGCCTTTGTACATTAATTTGTACACAGTTTTGAGTAAGGATAGGCCGGTACGTTTAGTTTTTTTTTCTTATCAATTGTTTTGGATGGGAGTTTATATTAGTTCGAAGAATCAGTGGATTTTAAGCATGCATGCGTTTATTCTTCTGACCATACGATTTTTGAAATAGGTAGGATGAGGGTTGGGTACCGGCGCGGGTATATGTTCATTAATAAATGGATTCAATTTCAAACGTGTTCAGATACATCTAGTCATTCATCGATCTGTCAACGCATATTTTAGACAGGGATAGGGGTGTTTCTTTGTTCAGCAATACGTGGAACGATTTTACAGATGAATACTAGATCTTTTAATACGAATGATAAGAATTTGATATTGAAGTGTATTCGTTTTTGTTTTTGTTTTGTTTTTCATAAAGAACAGGAGCACACTTGTTTTCATTGTAACAATTTCATTGATAATCAGATCATGTTATATCTTAATGAAACAAGGACACTCAGCATTAGTTAACACGTGTTAAACATCCATGACCAGATGCACAGACACGACACCCCACCAGTGTCTGTTTGCCGTGGGTCTATCATTGCTCAGTTTCACAGTGAAAGGCCTCACAGCTGGCGGCTACACTTCATGAAACTGATCGCCGAGTTCAGGTACGTGCCTTGGGTATGCCCATGAAGTGAAAGGAGTGTCACCGTCACTTGTTCATCGATGTCTTGGACTGTTTGACTCATTCCACAGAGTTTATAAGGAAGGACAACTTCTAATATTTCAGCGAATGTGGATTGTATATCACCACGTTCACAGCAGCGCGGATTTAGTTAGTCAGAGAACGGAGTTCTCTTTTGACCCCCCCCCCTCCAAAAAAAAAAAAAAAAAAAGAAGAAGAAGAAGAAGAAAAAAACAACAAACAAACTCTGTCACCTCTTCCACAACATCACGTGACTGGTCACCTCTTCCACAACATCACGTGGCTGGTCACCTCTTCCACAACATCACGTGGAACAGAGACTGGGACTGGTCACCTCTTCCACAACAGCCCGTGGAACAGAGACTGGGACTGGTCACCTCTTCCACAACAGCCCGTGGAACAGAGACTGGGACTGGTCACCTCTTCAACAGCCGTGGACAGGACGGATGGTCACTCTTCCACAACATCACGTGGAGCAGAGACTGGGACTGGTCACCTCTTCCACAACATCACGTGGAGCAGAGACTGGGACTGGTCGCACGGAGACAGAAGCCTCGGAGACTGTTTTGGTCACAAACAGGGTTTGACAACGCCATGACAGAGTGTTTGTTCCTGCACCAAGGGGAGATGATTGCGTGGAGTCTTCATACGAGTTGTCGTTCCTGAATGTGGCTGACAGCAGTCGATGACACCGACAGCTTTCTTCGTTCTCGACAATGCCAGAAACTGAGCGCAGCGTTACTGGAACCATGCCACACTGTGACTAAACACAGAGTGAAAGCCAGCGTGTATTTCATACACAATACGTAAAGCGGATAAAGAGGAGATAAGTACGACAAACATTTCCTCGGACGTTACAAATGACATAAAATGCTTTCAACAATACTCCTCCGAGACATCGCCGAGTGGCAACCATCCTGGCAGCATTATTTTGTGGATTGTTTGTTTGGATGGAAAAATGAAGTTGTTTGGTGCTGTGCCTTTGATATGTGCTGCTCTACACTCCGTTAAGTGCTGTGTATTTTGGTTTCACTTCACCGTATGTGACCAGTACAGGGAGTTGTCAAATCAACAGTTGCAGAGCGGGAATTCCGGTCGTCTGACACATTTTGACTGAACAGTTAACATGATCTGTGACGTGTCATCAGCACAAGGAACTCTGACGGTTGTTAACAAGACAGAAGACATCATTATCCGTGATGTGTTAGCTACATTATCTGCTGTCCCGTAGCTGATGACAGGAGAGAGGACCTAACAGTATGTAACGAGTGCAGGTGACACGTTGACTGCATGGCCTATCCCCTAATGTCTGAGGAACTCAGGTAGCTGTCTGAGACGTGTTGACAGCACAACTGACATCATGATGAATGATGAACACTGTAGGTAATGTTGTTGACAGGACAACGGACATGATAATGAATGATGACACAAGTCACTGATCTTGTTGACAAGACAACAGACATGATAAGACTGATGACACAGGTCACTGATCTTGTTGACGGGACAACAGACATGATAATGAATTATGACACAAGTCACTGATCTTGTTGACGGGACAACAGACATAGTAATGAATGATGACACAGGTCACTGATCTTGTTGACGGGACAACAGACATGATAATGAATGATGACACAGGTCACTGATCTTGTTGACGGGACAACAGACATGATAATGAATGATGACACAGGTCACTGATCTTGTTGACGGGGTAACAGACACAATAATGAATGATGACACAGGTCACTGATCTTGTTGACGGGACAACAGACACGGTAATGAATGATGACACAGGTCACTGATCTTGTTGACGGGACAACAGACACGATAATGAATGATGACACAGGTCACTGATCTTGTTGACGGGACAACAGACATGGTAATGAATGATGACACAGGTCACTGATCTTGTTGACGGGACAACAGACATGATAATGAATGATGACACAGTCATGAACAATGGACATTAAGATAAGAGATGACGCAGGTGAATGACCGTTGTTGACAGTGCATTAAACATCAAACACAACTGATCATGGTTGACACTGCAGCAGATGAAAGGATGACTGATGAATACTGACAGGGGATCATCGTTGACAATACAGCAGATGAAAGGATGACTGATGAATACAGACAGATGATCGTTGTTATCAATACAGCAGATGAAAGGTTGAATAATGAATACAGACAGGTGATCGTTGTTGACAATACAGCAGATGAAAGGATGACTGATGAATACAGATAGGTGATAGTTGTTGACATTACAGCAGATGTAAGACGAATGATGAATACAGATAGGTGATAGTTGTTGACATTACAGCAGATGTAAGACGAATGATGAATACAGATAGGTGATAGTTGTTGACATTACATCAGATGTAAGGATGACTGATGAATACAGATAGGTGATAATTGTTAACAGGACAGCAGATGTAAGGATGGATGATGAACATATGTAACTCATGGTTGTTAACAGGATAGCAGACGCATTGCTGACTATGGGTAAGTGGTAGTTGCTGACAGCACACCAGACATGATGATGACTATGGGTAAGTGGTAGTTGCTGACAGCACACCAGACATGATGATGACTATGGGTAAGTGGTAGTTGCTGACAGGACTCCAGACATGATGATGGCTATGGGTAAGTGGTAGTTGCTGACAGCACACCAGACATGATGATGACTGATAAACCCGGATCACTGTCAGCCATGGACAGGCCAAGACAGTACGACGTGTGATGAACACAGACAGCTGTCTGATGGTTGATGAACAGGACAGGCCAAGACAGTACGACGTGTGATGAACACAGACAGCTGTCTGATGGTTGATGAACAGGACATCAGAAGCACCCTGTGATCAACAAACCACCCTGCAGCATAGAGAGTCACTGTGACATGGGGGTGACTTCAGATACCCGGCCATCTCAGCGAAGACTCGTCTTCACGGAGACATCACCCCAACCCCCCGACCCTGCCCCCCCCCCCCCCCACTCCCGTTCCTCATTGATGTGAATGACAAATTGATCTATTTTATCCCACGATTTACTGCGTGTTTTAACAGGACTGTGCAGCTCACAGTTACAGTATCTGGAGAGGTTGGAGTGATAGCTTCTGTACACTTCTATTTTGACTTCTGTTATCGTCTGACGATGGTGCTGGATGTCTCGTGGATAATGTCAGGCTTTGGCTGACAATGGCCTGCTCCACACACAGCCTGAAGGATCTCCGGATGTGTGTTGAATCAAGTGGCACACAGGTCTTGTTGCGGCACACACAGCCTGAAGGATCTCCGGATGTGTGTTGAATCAAGTGGCGCACAGGTCTTGTTGCGGCACACACAGCCTGAAGGATCTCCGGATGTGTGTTGAATCAAGTGGCACACAGGTCCTGTTGTGGCACACACAGCCTGAAGGATCTCCGGATGTGTGTTGAATCAAGTGGCACACGGGTCTTGTTGTGGGTTTGGTTGTTTCCTTTTGATCAAAGTAGCACACAGTTAACGGTGTTCTGTTGCAGCTTTTAAAAAAACCGTAATGTTGTTGTGGATTTATTTTTCCTTTTGTTGTTTAAAGCAGCACAAGCACAGTGGTAATGTTGTAGTTTTGTCCCCCCCCCCCCTCCGTTGTTAAAGTACCGAACCGGTAATATTGTCATATTCTTTGTTTCCTGTTGATCAATGTTGCACACTGGTAATGTTGTCAGCTTTGTTTTCTCTTGACACACTGGTAATGTTGTCAGCTTTGTTTTCTCTTGACACACTGGTAATGTTGTAACTTTTGTTTCCTGTCCTGCAAAGTAGCGCGCTGCTGACGTTGTTGTAGGTTTTTGTTTCTTCTTCATTGAAGTGACAGTGCTGACGTTATTGTCAGCTTAAAAAACACAATTGAAAGTTATGACGTTGTTGTAAGTTTTGTTTCTTCTTCGTTGA
Source organism: Conus ventricosus (assembly GCA_018398815.1). Classification (NCBI taxonomy): domain Eukaryota; kingdom Metazoa; phylum Mollusca; class Gastropoda; order Neogastropoda; family Conidae; genus Conus; species Conus ventricosus. The sequence continues at coordinate 49,396,596 of CM031626.1, forward strand.
ATTGACAGTAATGATGTTGTAGGTTTTGTTTCTTCTTCACTGAATTTTTGACAGTAATGATGTTGTAGGTTTTGTTTCTTCTTCACTGAATTTTTGACAGTAATGATGTTGTAGGGTTTGTTTCTTCTTGATTGGATTAACAGTAATGATGTTGTAGATTTTGTTTCTTCTTGATTGAATTAACAGTAATGATGTTGTAGGTTTTGTTTCTTCTTGATTGAATTAACAGTAATGATGCTGTAGGTTTTGTTTCTTCTTCATTGAAATGAAGGTGCTGGTGTTGTAGGTTTTGTTTCTTCTTGATTGAATTAACACAGTGGTAATGTTATGCTAGATTTGTGTTTTCTATTGATCAAAGTAACACGCATGCAACGGTGCTGTGGCTTTACTTCCTGTTGAATCGAAAGGCACACTAGTAATGGTGTTGTAGGTTTGGTTCCCTGTTGGTCAAAACACACAGTGATGCTACTCGCTCACTACGGTGGTGTGTTCTGGTTGCTTTGTGATGTGAGCGGAATGACACAGAAGATGTTCCTGCTTGTCCGTCTATCCCTCTCCTGCCAGTAGAAGACTAAAGTATGCCTGCGTTGTGTTGTTTTCTGATTTTGCTATGCTCACTGAGGAAGAGAGAAAGGTGACAAACTAAATCCATATCTTATCGACAGTCTTGCACGATTTTTTTTTACACTTCTGTCTGTCTGTCAATCATTCATTCATGCTTTCTCACTTTTCCACTTTTATAACTTGCAATAAAGGAACAGCAAATAAATATCACCAAATTGTTGACTGGTATGTTGTGGCGAGTGAACTTCATTATGAAAACAGTTGGTCAATTGTTGAAGAAGTTGTGTTGTGCTGGTAGTGTACACCTCAAAGATCTCTCTCGTTCTCATCGTGTAGTTCTCAGCGAAGGGTTCAATGGCATGGACAGCAATCTTTCATGATCATTAGTCACTGTGGAACAGCCGGCCATCAATGTCTGTGAGTGGGAGAGAGATCAAAGGGAGGTTACTAGCCCGCCAGCCGAGTGGAACGAACAAAGAACAGAACTCAAGCACAGCAATGCCTTTCGGTAGTGAACTGGGAGACAATTACCAGAATTGGTATTGGTTAAGATGCGATGAGACGTGGATGTGTGTGTGTGTATGTGTGCGTGCGTGCGTGTGTGCGCGCGTGGGTGGGTGGGGGTGGGGGAATATGTGTGTGTGTGTGTGTGTGTGTGTGTGTGTGTGTGTGTGTGTGCGCGCGCGCGCACGCGCACGTGTGTGTGTGTGTGTGTGTGTGTGTGTGTGTGTGTGTACAGGAGAACAGGTAGGGAAGAGGGGCAGAGAGCAAGGGCACGGAGAAGGGGCCCGAACCGCCAATCCGCACATGCACCAAACCGCGCCTTTCCACTGCACCGTTCATCCGCCGAACCGCTAAGCAGGAACAGACGAAATTTTGTGACAGGATTTGACTCAATGAGCTAGCGGATGGCGCTACATTCAGTCGTCACCCGTGTCATTCAGGCCGCCAGTGTCAGTGAAGACTCTGTGTCTACGTGTCATCCATACCAACGTCCAAATTGGCCTTCTCTTCCGAAATTTGGTGATGGGATTTCACGTGTGTGCAAGATGTTATGCGTGCGTTTACACACGGAACCTCGGATTACAGTCTCATTTAAAGGGGTCCTCGCCCCTAAATAGCATGTTTGGGTTGTTCAAAAGTATGATCGAGCGTGTTTCGATGTACGTGCTACTTTTCTTCTTCTGGAACTCACTTCTATCCGTGTTTCGGGTCGTGCAAGTGGCCAAATCGTGACTCGCCACGGAGATTGCCGAGCACAGTACGGAAAGAGACGAGAGTCGGGGATTCCGCAAGTGACGTATAAATGCCAAGACTACCCTGAATGAAAGACATGTCCCTAAAAGCTTTCGCTATGAAGACAAAAATCTCAACTATTTTCCGGCGATAATGGCAGATGCTCCCAGCTACGAGTCAAGTTCCAACGAAGAGGACATCAAACGTGAAATTTTCACTGAATTGTTTGGAGTTCAGCGTACCAGTTTGAACCTACAGCTCCTTGTACAGTACCACCTCCCTCGCCATCATACGCTTGTGTTTCTTTCTAGGCAGTTCGACATTATTTTTACAGGTTGACCATATTATGTACATGTACACACATACGCACGACACAGATAGTACATGATATATACATGCACATACATACATCTGTTCACACACACACACACACACACACACACACACACACACACACACACACACACACACACACACACACATTACCGTAGTATGTAAAATAACTTTAAAATGATTATGTGATAAACCACATTTTCTTTCAGTTGTTTAGATCTATCAGATAATGCCTTTTCCTTTGAACAGGAGTTTGTGAGCTACTGCATCATCACACTAATTCTCTTCCCTGCCGTAGAAATCTTTTCAATTGCTGTTCACTTTCAGTCCCCCCCCCCCCCCCAACACACACACCCTTTTGTACATTCCTCATTTTCAATCTCACTCCTTCCACTTAAATTCTGAAGTTCCACAATGACAATTAGAATCTGAGGGGTCTTTTACAATATATTGCAATCAAAGATTCTGATTGTTATTTTAAAAACTGATGCGTGACGTGCCGTACATGAGATCTAAGCTGCAGATCTAAGCTCATTATTCTCTTACTCACCAGGGCAGTTTATAGCATACAGACATACCACACCTGCATATATCTTAAAATGCACACTAATTCACCATCCTGTGTCCAAATACTGATAAATAATTCACTTTCTAAAGCATATGGTTGTTGGGCGGAAACTTGAACTTGCAGGGGTGCCTGATGTTCAGCATGTCCTTAAAAATAAAAACCCAAACTATTATTCACTGGAGCCCAACAAGTTGTTATTTGTGGACATGGACACTTTCTTGTTAATAAGAATCGTAACTTCAGTTTTGTTGGAAATAGTAACAGCAGGGGGAAAAATCAATTACAAACATGCAACAGTTTCAGTGGCAGCAGGCAGTGTGACTGACTGACTGCCACTATGACAGTAACAATGTATGTTTCAGTTTGATGCCAACACTCAACAAAAACCAACAACTATCTTTACAACCAACCACACACTGAGAATGAAATGAAACACAAAAAGATCAACCACTCATTCCACAAACCTTACCTTCTTTACGTCTCCCAGTTTGGCTCTCTTGCTCCTGACAGAATCCGTGTCACTGTTGCGTTTGAGGCTGCACTTGCAGCCGGCGAATGAACAGAGGGTGCTTTAATACATTTTTCTGTTATAATAGTTGGCACAGCATCCTCTTTCAGTTGTCTTCGGACCCGAATTCCAGCTTCCACCTTTACCTTCCAGGTATGTTGGTCTTGGAAACTGTGCTCTTCGAAGTGACGACCGCAAATGCCATGATAACTGTCCCGAAGAACAAAATCTGTCCTCGTTGTGGTGACAAAATTTATCCACAATCGCCTAAACTGGCTGGGGGCACCTGAAAAAGCATGAACGCTTACTCTTTGCTTATTTCCTGATGAAATTCCGCAACCAGACACAGCACACATTCGCCCCATCTCACTTCAGCCGAACACGAAGAGCGACTTGGCTTTTCTACGTCATCAATCGGGAAACCCCCTTTTATCGAAATCGAGGCTCTCGTTCCTGTTTCAGCCTCTCGCTTTCCCAATCCGCAGGAAATGCTGCTCTCACTGCAAGATGAGAGCACAGGCGGCTGATTCGGGGCTGGGTTTCGCAATACGACCACATACCAAAACCGTGTATTTGGTCAAAATAGATTTGTAAAAATGGGTGAGAACCCTTTAAAGGACGTTTGGGAAGTGGAGTCACGATACTAAATTCTATGGGCAAATAGGGGGATTTGCCCATAGAATTTAGTATCGTGACTCCCCTTCCCTTCAGTGCCTGAACGCCCCAGCGGAGATTCGAACTCGCGATCCCAGGATAACCAGGATGACAAATCCGGCGCTCAACCAACTAAGCTGTTTCTTGCCCCTTGAGCCAAGATAAGTTATAATAATATGAATAAAACGAGGGATGAGGAAACTTAGACAAGAAGACACGAAGACGTAAAA
>CM031626.1:49421847-49426847 GCA_018398815.1 Conus ventricosus
GCGTGCTTTTTTTACCCGGAACCTGGATTAGTTCATTTAAAGGGGTCCTCCCCTAATGCATGTTTGGTTGTTCAAGTTGATGAGCTTTGTTTCGATGTACGTGTACTTTCTTCTTGGAACTCATTTATCGTGTTTGGGTCGGCAAGGGGCCAATCGTGACTCGCAGGGATTGCGAGCACAGTACGGAAAAGACGAGTGGGGGGGATTGAAGTACGTTAAATGCCAAGACTCCCTAAATGAGACAGTCCCAAAGCTTTCGCTATGAAGCAAAAAATCTCAACTTTTTTCCCGGGCGATAAGGCAGATGCTCCCAGCTACGAGTCAAGTTCCAACGAGAGGACTTTCAAAGTGAAATTTTCATGAATTGTTTGGAGTTCAGCCGTCCCCAGTTTGAACCTACGCTCCTTGTACAGTACCACCTCCCTCGCATTCATACGCTTGTGTTTCTTTCTAGGCAGTTCGACTTATTTTTACGGGTTGCCATATTATGTCATGTACACACATACGCCGACACAGTTTGTACATGATTTATACAGCACTTTACAACATCTTTTTCACCCCACACACACACACACACACACACAACCACACACACCACCCACACACACACACACACACAACATTACCGTAGTATGTAAAATAACTTTAAAATGATTATGTGATAAACACATTTTCTTTCAGTTGTTTAGATCTATCAGATAATCCCTTTTTCCCTTTTGAACAGGGTTTGTAAAGCTACTGCATCATCACACTATTTTCTCTTCCCTGCCGTAGAAATTTTTTTCAATTGCTGTTCACTTTCAGTCCCCCCCCCCCCCCAACACACACACCCTTTTGTACATTCCTCATTTTCAATCTACTCCTTCCACTTAAATTCTGAAGTTCCACAATGAAAATTAGAATCGGGGGGGGGTCTTTTAAAAATATATTGCAATCAAAGATTCTGATTGTTATTTTAAAAATGATGCGTGACGTGCCGTAACATGAGATCTAAGCTGAAAGATCTAAGCGCTTATCTCTTACTCACCAGGGCAGTTTTATGCATACAGACATACCCACCTGCATATATCTTAAAATGCACACTAATTCACCATCCTGTGTCCAAATACTGTTTAAATATTCACTTCTAAAGCATATGGTTGTTGGGGGGAGAAACTTGAACTTGCAGGGGTGCCTGATGTTCAGCAATGCCCTTAAAAATAAAAACCCAAACTATTATTCACTGGAGCCCAACAAGTTGTTATTTTTGGACATGGACACTTTCTTTTTAATAAGAATCGTAACTTCAGTTTTGTTGGAAATAGTACAGCAGGGGGGAAAAATCAATTACAAAAAAGCAACAGTTTCGTGGCAGCAGGCTGGTGGAACTGACTGACTGCCACTATGAAAAGTAACAATGTATGTTTCAGTTTGATGCCAACACTCAACAAAAACCAACAACTATCTTTACAACCAACCACACACTGAGAATGAAAGAAACACAAAAGATCAACCACTCATTCCACAAACCTTACCTTCTTTACGGGCTCCCAGTTTGGCTCTCTTGCTCCTGACAGAATCCGTGTCCTGTTGCGTTTGAGGCTGCACTTGCAGCCCGGGGAATGAACGAGGGTGCTTTAATACATTTTTCTGTTATAATAGTTGGCACAGCATCCTCTTTCATTTGTCTTCGGACCGAATTCCAGCTTCCACCCTTTTCCTTCCAGTATGTTGGTCTTGGAAACTGTTTCTCTTCGATGTGACGACCGCAAATGCCATGATAACTGTCCGAAGAACAAATCTGTCCTCGTTGTGGTGACAAAAATTTTTCCACAATCGCCTAAAACTGGCTGGGGGCACCTGAAAAAGCATGAACGCTTACTCTTTGCTTATTTTCCCGATGAAAATTTCCCCAACCAGCACAGCACACATTCGCCCCATCTCACTTCAGCCGAACACGAAGAGCGACTTGGCTTTTCTACGTCATCAATGGGAAACCCCCTTTTATCGAAATCGAGGCTCTCGTTCCTGTTTCAGCCCCTCGCTTTCCAATCCGCAGGAAATGCTGCTCTCACTGCAAGATGAGAGCACAGGCGGCTGATTGGGGGCTGGGTTTCGCAATACGACCACATACCAAAACCGTGTATTTGGTCAAAATAGATTTGTAAAAATGGGTGAGAACCCCTTTAAAGGACGTTTGGGAAGTGGAGTCACGATACTAAATTCTATGGGCAAATAGGGGGATTTGCCCATAGAATTTAGTATCGTGACTCCACTTCCCTTCAGTGCCTGAACGCCCCAGCGGAGATTCGAACTCGCGATCCCAGGATAACCAGGATGACAAATCCGGCGCCAACCAACTAAGCTGTTTCTTGCCCCTTGACCCAAGATAAGTTATAATAATATGAATAAAACGAGGGATGAGGAAACTTAGACAAGAAGACACGAAGACGTAAAAGCACCCGCCGGGGCTATAAATGTTAAGAAAACACACAAAACACACACACACACACACACACACACAGAGGGACGCACGCGCTGTGGCCCTTGTATCACCGAGACAATGTGATAGTATTGAAGGTCGGTGAGTTTGACACAACCCTTTATGAAAACAACTCAGAATTTGATGGGTTGTTACATGTATGTTCACGTGGTTTTCTCTCTCTCTCTCTCTCTCTCTCTCTCTCTCTCTCTCTCTCTCATCTCTCTCTCTCTCTCTCCTCTCACTCACACACACACACACACACACACACACACACACACAACACACACACACACACGTGACAAGCAACGATAGCATTACACACACACACACACACACACCACACACACACACACACACACACACACCACACATACAAGTATGCGCGCACGTCCAGACACATAAACAAATACATAGTTCACACTCACCAGCACTGGCGCACACTCATGCTATTTTCCTTTGTTAACACGGAGATCGATTTTTTTGTTTTATAGCTAAACTGATTCATTCTTGAACGCTGATCCGTACGGGCGCTGGATTGGATTTACTGATGTCTTTATAGTTTTCCCTTTGCTTGATAAGCTTGTCTTGTACACAGTTATTTCTTGTATTTCACAAGTTTTTTTTTTTTTGGCCTTGTTTCAAATTCAAACTATATTTCTCTTCACTCATTTCATGAAGAGGTCGAGTTGGTTCTGTGAAGATTGTGTTATATGGATTGAACAACATGGACAGTCTCAATAGTCTCATTTAAATTGTCAGGGGCTGAATAATAAACAAAAAAGAGATGTATTTCATTGTTTGAAAAGCAAAGGGCATTCTTTTTATTTTCCCACAAGACACACATTTTAAAGAAAAGAAATGGAATACTATATACAATCTGAATGGGGTACCTACAATATTTTTCAAGTCATGTCTCTAATGCAAAAGGTGTGGCAACACTTTTTAATAAAGACTTCGAAACCAAGTTTAAAAATTTTAAATGTAATTAAAAGTGAACAGAAAGAAAAACGTAGACAAACGAATCGCAAGACAAAACACGACGCGTTTCGACCTCTCAGGTCTTCTTCAGGCAAGATACAAACACTCAGGACAACGAACATGAACGAGCAATCACTTATCTGCATAAAGATGTATTTGTTTCAGCAGGGGCAATACATTTTGTAAACCCCGGAAGAATTGTTTTATTATCAAAGTGGCATCGAAAAAGGTTTCTCTAAGACAGACAACATCAAAGGCGTCTATAAGACAGACAATATATCAAAGGTTTCCATAAGACAGACAACATCAAATGTTCCTATAAGACAGACAACATCAAAAGAATTTCTATAAGACAGACAACATCAAAGGTTTCTATATAAAACAGACAACATCAAAGGTTTCTATAAGAAAAGACATGAAAGTTTTCTACAAGACAGACAACATCAAAGGTTTCAATAAGACAGACGACATCAAAGGTTTCCCTAAGACAGACACATCAAAGGAATTTCTATAAGACAGACGACATCAAAGGAATTTCTATAAGACAGACATCAAAGGAATTGATATAATTCAAAAAGACCAATTATGTAATTTGTTAATAAATATTCAAATTGTAAAAAAATAAAAGTCAATCCAAAGCTTATGCTATTTTGTATTTGAGCCTAAGGTTCTAGTGCTGGTGTTGGCACTGGGACAGCCTCTGTGGCTACCGCCACTTTAGAGGGGAGCCATGCCACGAGACGCTGAGACCGTAAGATACCCGTGCATTCCCTCTGTTGTGTTGTGAAGAGACGCGCGTTGCCACTGACGCCGTTGTGCAAGGAGTTTCTTTTTCACAGCAGGCAGAAGAAACTGCGCCGCTGATTGGCTGCTGTACCTGCGCTCGGTCACCTCGCTGACTGACGTCATCAAGGTCAAGCACAGAATCTCGTCTGTCGTTGACTGATGGTCTGCTGCCTGTCTTTACATTCTGCATGTGCGAATGGTTTATCACCGCAGTCCTTGAGAACAAATTTGAGCCACGCTGCCTGCACGAAGGTCTGGTCATTTCGCCCAATCATGAATTTCCCTCGCTGGAAATATTCTGATTTCCTTTCATGTTTCACTCTTGCCACAAACCCCCCCCCCCCCCCTCTCTCTCTCTGTCTTCTCGTCAGATCGTTTGCCACCCTGACAACAACCAATCTGGTGTCGTTCAGAATAAAAAGCTGACGATCTCTGATAACATACCTTTTGTCTCTCCACTGTGTGAACTTCACTATCATTGGTTGTGTCTGCCCTTCACGTGGCTGTCCTATTCTGTGTGTTCTGGCCAGTGGTTCCTGTGGGGTCCATGTCCTGGTTCCTGTCCCCAGAGTTCATGTGTCACACACTGTCGCACACTGTCCTGGCACACGTGGCATAGTCTTCTCTGGAATCTTATTGTGGGATGCTACACATTCTTAACTAGTCTCTTCTTTTCGAGAATCCCTCCCTCAGTCTGTCGATTTCTTCTGACATCTGTTCTACTCCTCCCCCTGCCTGTCGTCTCTGAAAATAAATCGTCCATGTCTCTTGT
>CM031626.1:49434347-49451847 GCA_018398815.1 Conus ventricosus
GATGATGAAAGATGATGATGATGATGATGATGATGATGATGAATGATGATGATAATAACACTAATGACATCCTCATCGCACCGTGACAATGGCAATAAAACTTAAGATGTTTTTATAGGTAATAATAACAATAGTGCTGCTGCTGCTGCTGCTGCTGCTGCTGCTGCTGATGATGATGACAAACAGCGACCAGACACTGTAAGCTTGCCTGGCACGGGCATACATCACACTATGGCCTCCCTGTCCAAGGCAATCCTACAGGTCTAGCGGAGGGTATGTGTCCCAGAGACATCACACTATGACTCCCTGTCCAAGGCAATCCTACAGGGTCTAGCAGAGGGAATGTGCCCAGAGGCATCACACTATGGCTCCCTGTCCAAAGCAATCCTACAGGGTCTAGCAGAGGGAATGTGTCCCAGAGACATCACACTATGACTCCCTGTCCAAGGCAATCCTACAGGGTCTAGCAGAGGGAATGTGTCTCAGAGACATCACACTATGACTCCTTGAGCCAGGGACCAGAAGGACAGGAGAGGAAAGTCGTGTTTTTGCCAGCTCTCTCCATTACATGGAATTATTCAGCTTACAGTTGTGTATGGTTACGATTTTCTGCAGTGAAGCTTTTGCAGATGCGAGGAGTCCATGGGTGTTATTGATTTTTATGTGTCCTTTGGATTGGCTGTTAATTGCATCTGTAATTGTAATACACAATTAAGAAGACAAATCGTTTTGAAAAGAATCACTGTGGAGTGTGAAGGAAAGGAGAGATGCACGTGCAATTTTCAGTGTACAGTTCGCCCCTGCCTGGCCATAGCTTTGTGTGAACACTGTTTTGTGTAATAATGGCCCGTGCGTAAATATTCCGTGATTGAGTGTGCAATGCAAACACATGGGTGAAAATGTAAACAAAGGACTCTTTCCTAATACCGGCCTATAATGACAGATGACAACCCTCATTCAAAGACTACAGGTATGTGACAACTACTGAAATTTTGACAAGAAAAAACTTGTTAAAAACTGCTGATAGTATACAGAAACGTTTTTGGTGTGGTGAAAAAGAACTGTTAGTATGGCGAAATGCTTTGCTGTATCGTTATTCTGCCATACCAGAGCGTACAGTCAAACTACAAAATAACTGATTTTGATTTAGATGATGAAGTTTTTGTCACTCCCTGGCTTACAGTGGACTATTGATCTACCAAATGAGCTGGCTAAAACAACCGTTCGCCTGTTCTGGAGATCAACAAAACGCATTACAATCACTTTGTATTTCAAATCAAACCAAAATGCCGGCACTCTTCTCTGTCAAGGAAAGACTGTTGTTACTGGGAGCAAGACGAGTGTGAAGTACTAAAGACTCTCGTTTTAAAGTTTCTGCATGACGGCAAACACCAGTTCCTTCACTGCTTCGTTACTTGGAGTGCCACTGGCGTTCATCAGGGGCCTTGGGCCTGTGTCACTCGCCTCACCAACAATGGATCCTCACTGTGCGCCAGCGCTGTGTGATGCTGAATATTCACTGGCTCTCGTGACAGTGTGTCCTCTGTGTCACTTGCAGAGACTTGTGAGGAGAGTAGTGCCTAGTTCAAATGGTAGTCTTAAGTCTGAGTTGTCTGCAAAGGAAGGTACAGAAGACTTCACCTGGTGCTCACGAATGTCAAAACAAAGAGGAACCTGCAATATGTCAAAAGTCCATCATCTGCTTCATCTGCTCCTCTTCCTTCTTCATCCCATGACGGCCCGCTCCTGTGAGTACAACCCAGTCAACGTGATCTACATCCCCCTCCCATTAAATCATCCTCGTCTTCTTCAGAGGAAGACTGAAACCATTGACAAATACACCTTTAAGAACAAAACGAAGAAACGTTCGTAGACGCACACTTTGCATAAATCAAACCCAAATAAAAACTTTATTTTCCCCCTCCAGTAATACAAACTTCAGTTCAACCATCTGAAAGATACAGTTGATGATCTTCTGATATCTCATCAGGATCTTAAAGATACTTTTGTTTCCTGGTTGAAGATGCCAAAACTGCTACAAAAAATGAACTCAAAACAATGATTAGATCACAAAATGATTCCACGTGTTCAAAACTTGATGATTTACAACTGCAGGTGAATCAGTTGAAAGAAGCTATTAACGTGTTAACCAATGACAATCAATCACTTAGGTCCCAGTTAACAAGCGTACACGCTGAAATGAAAAAATTAAGGACCCAGAAGACCAACACTCGATTGCCAGCACGCAGCACAGCCAAGAAGAGGTTAGCAGTCCAGGTTCAGTTGGTGACATCAGACCATCAGCTGGACCGCAACAACCTCCCTCACCTGCTGATCAGCAGCCAGTGGGAGAAGAGTGTGTTGTCCATAACAGTCTCACAAATGTCCGGTAAACCGTCAAATGTTGACATGGTGGAAAAAGATGTTGACAGTAGTTTGAAATCACCTGTTCAGTTGGTGACTATACAACCACCAGAAATACAACGTATTGTATCTATGCAGCAAAAGATACTCCCATTGATCCTAAAACCACTGTTTTTTCTGACATTCTGGGGAAGTTCCCCCTACTGAGCACTGTGTTACTGAATACTCCATTCCCGTAAAAACTTTTATGCTCCCCTGTCAAACTCAGTTCCGGTAATACCAGTATCCTTGAAAACTCCCAATCATTTGAACAAAATGAAAAACCTAGTTTCAAATCATTAAAGGAAAGCAGTATAAAAACATTCTCCCTGTGAAATCTTAAATGAGATATCAGTAAATAAGCGTGCATCTGCACTCCTGATAGGGGACTCTGTTGTCAAGCATTAGACCCCAAACGTCTTGCCTTACGCTCATACAACATGCACAAAATATATGTCTCAGGGATGACTATCGTTGATCTAGAACGCTGGCTGTCTCGTCAACCAGTCTATGCCAACATTAAAGCCCTAATAATCCATGTTGGCATCAATGACTGTCCGTCAGGGCAAATCCATGTTGGCAAATGGACAGAAATAATCCAATTATGTGAACAAGTTTTTCCAAATTCAAGACTAGCCTTCAGTTCACTAATTCCTGGAAAGGCAAGCATAACATAAATAATGCTGTCCTCCCAACAAACCGCAATTGATGAAAGCATGCAAAGAGCTCAATGTCAATTTCTAGATAACACAGACGGTTTTGTGGCTGCATCAGGTGCTCCCAAACTAATCATGTACAATGATCCACTCATCCTAGTTTTAAAGGACTGCATATCTTGCTGCTAGCTACAACGCACTGTCATTGGCTGGCTTGCAGACACGTTACCTCGGCCCCGGCAATACCAGTCAGAGCAAGGTCCTTCTTATCGCAACAGCAGGTTTTTCATGCTACATCTGATGGTCAGTTTCAACCTAGGGCTTGTGATGGTATGCCTAAAAAAGTAAAACATTCTGACATTGTGACTGATCGTTATCAGACATCCAGCTCAAGGCATGTTTCAGATTGCAGAATGATCTTCCACAAAACCGTCCCCGTGAATTCTTTGGTGCACATAATCCTATCACCCCTTTGACCCAAAATAGTCATGCTGACAATGTTGCAGGCTGGCAACAAAGCTCATTCTAGAACTCATGCTCATGCCAGTGCTGATGAAGTCTCTCAAAATCTGAATCACATCAATTCTTATGCTTCTGGTCCACAGTTTAGATCTCGCCACAACATGGAAAATAACAATGGTCATGGTGATAATTATACCACCCCCCATCTACTGTCCATGTATGACTTCCCCCCTTTGATCCGACACACAAATGACTCATATAGCCCTACTGAGACCAGTCGCCATTTCCATTCATCCCCATTCATGAATAAACCATGTCGTTCTGGGGTGAACCCTGTCAGAGACTCAGCTCCCCAGTTAAATGGTCAGACTCCAAGCGCCTTCCATGTCCCCAGGAGGTGAATGCAGTGCCAATCATGTCATCCTTGCCTGAGCAAGGAAATATGAATCAATATCTTATTTGTTAAATAGGATGACCTCTCATATGTTGAGTATGCAGCATTGCAAATGATTTGTAACCATTTTATGTCTTTTTAGTTTTTTAGTTTTTTTTTTTTTTTTTTTTTTTTGAGTATCATTTGTAAGTGAGCTGTCATACATTAATGCTTGCTAGCCCACCCAGCCTGGTAAGAGTGGATATATGGGTGTGAGATGTATGGGCGTAATGTTGTTGCATTGTCAGACTCAATGGGATTCAAGCTATTTGACAAGTCTGCAAGAAAATCAAAGAATTTTCTTCATCGGTAATTAGCATTCATTCTCTACTTTATTAGAGACGTGATTTGATCATTTGGATTTGTGTTTGATTCACCTTCTGTACTCTTTCTATTGTTTTTGAATTGTTAATCAATTCAGTAATTTTCATTTATGTGATTAGTGCTTTTCAGAAGAGCTAGTAGATTGTTTTTGCTGAAAATTCATCATTTAAATTATTGATTAAAGTAATTTTGTATATGTGTTCGCATCTCTGAGAATTACTGAATCGGGGATCCATTGTGTATATTGACTACTTGCAGTGTTACATTTTAAATCATGCTTTGACTTTAGACTCTTGGCCAAGTAAACAGGGACTCCGTGTAGGTTATCTGAACATTAACAGTGCAGTAAACAAAAAAAGATGACATTGCAGTGATTCTTCATAATTCAGGAGTCCGTTTCATTTGTTTGTGTTTTGCTGAGTCGCGCTTATCTGGGCACATATTAGACAGTGATATGTTTGTTCCAGGTTACCAAATAACAAGATTAGACCCAGTAAACCCAAAAGAACGGGATTACTCGTATATTCAGCTTCTTCGTTAACGTGTAAGAGGATTGATAATTTTGAGATTCATGACGTGGAATCACTTTGGATGGAAATAAAATTAAAAGGTACAAACCACTTCTAGTCGGATTTATGTATAGAAATCCCTCTGAAACCATCGTTGGCAAGACAATTTTAATTCTGTAATGGATGAAGTTACCATGATAAACTATGAAACAATTTTTTGGGAGATTTTAATATTGATTTGTTAAAATCTCAACAGAAGTGGTTTCAAAAACTACAACATACATGGCCTACAGCAGTGGATTGACAAACCTACAAGAGTAACTGAAACATCTGCTACTTTAATTGACCACGTTTATTCTGACAAACTTACAAAACAAACATTGTAGAAGTTTGTTCTCCTCCATGTGGCTGTAGTGACCATAATCCTGTATGTTTTCACGTGGTATAAAACACACATAAATTTCCTAAGGTAGGGCATAAAATCATATACTATCGAAACTTTAAAAACTTTATTGAAGAAGATTTTCTGTCTGATCTAGCAAATTCAACATTAAATTACATATACAGATAAGGGATCCAGACGAAGCAAGTGAATTTTGGATAAATACTTTTAATTCTGTATACAATAAACACGCTCCATTTATAAGAAACGCGTCAGACTAGATATAAAAACCACCGTGGATATCTAAAGAAATTGACGCCGAAAGATATAACAGGGATTTTCTAAGTAATTCCGGAACAAAAGAAGAGTTTAAAAAACAAAGAAATAAAGTTACTTCTTTGAAGCGAAAGTCTAAACATAACTATTTCAAGAAATTGTTAGTTTCCACAAAGGATACCAGAAAAATTTGGAAAGCTATAAATATGTTGAATAATAAGCATGTGTCAAAAAAACAGCACATCATAATACAGATATCACTCCCGATGACTTAAATGATCATTTTTCAAACATTGCCAGTAAAATCATAACAATGACAGGTCTAGTCAAAATGATCTCTTTCATTTAAAACAATATATTGATTCCAAGAAATTTCTTTGTCCTTCACCCTACCCTACATGACGATAACAGATGTAAACAAAAGCCTATCTCTTTTGAAACAGACTGGTACTCGTGATTTGGATGGATTGACGGAGAAAATATTAAAACGTTCTTCCCCAGTTATTGTTGACTCATTAACATATCTATACAATTTGTGTGTCGAAAAAAAAAGTTTTCCCTTGAAATTTAAACAAGCTAAAGTTATACCACTTTATAAATCAGGTGACACTTCTAATCCCGTAATAACAGACAATTTCAATCTTTTCATTCTTTACAAAACCTTTAGAAAAGCACGTTCAAAATTTGTTGTACTCCTATCTTATGAAAAATGACATGATTCATGAAGATCAGTCTGGTTTTCTCAAAACCACTCATGTCATACTCTCTAATACAACTCATTGATAGTGTTTTAAACAATATTAACCAAAAAAAATTCACTGGTATATTTTTGTTGATTTCGAAAAAGCTTCGACGTTATAAACCACGATCTTTTGTTTAAAAAACTATTGTGCTATAACTTAATCAACAATTTCATAGATTTGATGTCATCTTTTCTTTCAGATAGAAAACAGTTAGTATTTGTAAATAACCACAGCTCAAGTTTTATGCCCGTCAAATACGGAGTCCCACAAGTTTCTGTTTTAGGGCCTCGTTATTTTCCATTTATGTCAATGATTGCCTTGTTTTGTAAAATGCAATTGTGAAATGTTTGCAGACGACACATCTTTACATGCTAGCAATTCAGATCCTTACACAACAAATCTTTCAAGAAAACATCAAAAGCTAATTGACGGACAAAATCAACCACATGTCCTTAAACACACAGAAAACTAAATGTATGTATGCCTGTGTTAGGCAAAAACGAAAAAGATGAAGACTCATTTTCAACCACTATTTATTGATGGAAAGTAATACACAAGTACAATCACACAAAACTCTTGAGTCATTGTCGACAAAGATTTGTCTTGGACAGAGCACATTACAGCCTTGGAAAGCGTTGTCTAGAATAAATTTCAATTAAGTAAAATAAAAAAACTTCTGATGCTCATCTCGAAACTATTCTTTAGTGCCCATGTTTTACCCATTGTTGATTAGCTTCAACTTTATGGACAGCTGCAGTGAGACAAATTTGAAATTGATTCATCGCATGTATAAAAGAGCTATAAAGTTGTGTTGTTAAAATCAAATTCTCTAACCACTGAAGACTATAGAAAACTGAATATACTCACTTATCCGTAATAGACTTTTTTCAATAAAGGCAGTCTTGATGCACAAGACTTAAACGGAGATCTCCTAAAAAGATAATTACACATTCATAATAAATAAATTCAGACACAATCACTTACTTATGCTTCCAAACCTAAAATAACCTATTTAAATCAGTTTCCTTTATTCTGGTGGAACTTATGGAATGGTCTTTCACCAAATTTAAAGTATGACAAACCTTAAAACATCAAAAGAAATCTTAAAGTTTATCTCAAAGAAAACAGAAATAATGACTTATAATTGTTTTCCCAACTTTGCTGTAATGGCTGTTCCTTGGCATGTCTTTTAAAAATTGTCAATAACTGATTGTATTTGATGCATATGTTAGCTGATAATGTTAAAACAGAATTTTGTATGCGTGTATAGCTACTTTGTATACGTACATACGCAAATTGCTAAATGCGCAAATTAATTGTTTGAAGTTCAGTGATTTAATTTTTTTTTTCTTCCTATCCATTGCATTGTTTGTATTCCCTTTCCCCCTCCCATCCACTTCTTCTTATTATAATTATTAGCATGTTAAGATCGCTTGATGAAAAAAGTGATTTAGTTCGCTTATTCAATGTTTCCATTATAAATAAAATTTTTGAATTGAATTGAATTGAATTGAATTGAATTGAATTGTCCAGGCAATCCTACAGGGTCTAGCAAGGGAATGTGTCCCAGAGACAGGCCCAAGAAGTCCTCGATGATCGAAAATGAGGAATATGTAAAATCTGTACCCGTGTAGTTCAGCATAATTTTGTAGTAATTCTGATATGTGAGAGAATTTACCAAGCCATTATCCCCGAAGTGGAGTATGCTGCCTTCATGCGGGATAAGAAAAAATGGTCATACACACAAAACTCCACTCCCTTCTTGTGCAGATGGGATAATTTCTTGCTGTCTATACAGGGAGTGTCCGCAGGAGTATCAGCTACGTACGCAGAAAAACAACAACAACAAAACAGAAAACAAAACAAATCGCCATACCTTCAATGGAAAGAACTGGGGCCAGATCTGATGATTGATATTCTAAGCGTCCCGTACCTCTCTGTGTGTGTGTGTGTGTGTGTGTGTGTGTGTGTGTGGTGTGTTGTGTTGTGTGTGTGTTGTGTGTGTGTGTGTACGCGCGCGCTGCGGCGCGCGTGTGTGTGTGTGTGTGTGTGTGTGTGTAGTGTGTGTGTGTGGTGTGAGACATATTTCTCAATATAAAATTTTAGGAAATTTGTTTTGAAGATAACTGAGCACCAATTAAACTGCGCTTGAAAACGAATCCGTCAAGAGCATTTCAACGTGTGACCGTCTCCATCGTTCTAGGGACGTCTGTTGTCACGGTGTATCCCTGCACAAAGTCTGTGCATGAGAAGATTTCCATGCAGCCTGAAATCCGAAGCAAAGTGTGTGCTGTGTATTGACATGCCTTTGTCCTGGCCTTTCAACAGTTGTATTGAACGCAGATTCGTCTGCAATGAGCGTGCTGTATCGACGTCCTTTGTCTCAACGCATAGGAATTGATTTTTGTTGGGTTCCATCTCACTGTGGTATAATGTGGAATGAAGCAGCAGATAGTCGGGCAAAGAAGGGAGCGAATAGTCACTCTGAAAATCCATGTAAAAAATCCCTTAGATTGTCCTCTTGTGAATTAGTTCAAAATTATGGATAAATACTGACACAAGAAAACTTGTAGTCAGAAAATGTCTGCTTTACTTCGCGCTCAAAGCATTTGTTGGATTAATTTATGAATTAAGGCGAATACTTGGAACACTAAATATTCTCATGGTATGCTTGTGTCTGCAGAGAAAACATTTCTGTGCGTCATCTTTGTTTGATGCCCAGTGTTGACCTTGCTTTATGAGGAGAAATGTATTGAGATGAATCATTTGGATAATGTCAGTACTGTCTTATGTGGTTCATGTGTTGTTGAGATTGCCATAGCTATTTCCCAGTCACGGTTGCAAAGCTTTGTAAGGTCAACAAGTTCTTGTTCCTCTAGGGTATTTCAGTTCTGTAAATATGCATGTATAAGATGGGAAAGATAGCTGGTGATAAGCTGCGTGTGTCTTTTTTTGTTTCAATTACAATGATTAATTTTGATGTTAATATCACTCGCGGTTGAAAAACGTGAAGTAAAAGCACTGAACTGAAGGGGACCCTTTGTCTCCTAGATGATGGAGCTCTCCTCCCTGTCACCTGCTCTGCTAGCATCGCTAACTTCCCAGTCTGGTGTGCATTAAACATCCCTCACATGACGTTTCGCACAGCTACATACTCCGACATTTCCACACCTCCAACGTGTCTGGCGACACCACTGTCCAATGGCAGCATTAGCGGCCAGCGATCGCAACGCCCCTCCCCTCTTCCTCTTCAGCATCCTGTGCATGATTGAGAGGGATGTGAGTGGTGTGTGGCCAGTGCAGCTTTGGGCTGTCCTCTTTGTCTTCTTCCTAATACATGGTTTGGCCTGAGTGAAGAGGAGAACATGAGCTGCATGTCCCGGCCACTTCAGACGCATTGACAGAGGATAGAGTATACTGGTGATGTCCCGGCCACTTCAGACGCCATTGACAGAGGATAGAGTATACTGGGATGTCCCGGCCACTTCACACGCCATTGACAGAGGATAGAGTATACTGGGATGTCCCGGCCACTTCACACGCCATTGACAGAGGATAGATATACTGGGATGTCCCGGCCACTTCACACGCCATTGACAGAGGATAGAGTATAACTGGGATGTCCCGGCCACTTCACACGCCATTGACAGAGGATACAGGATACGTTGGGTTGTATGCCCCGGCCCCATTCACACGCCATTGACAGAGGAACAGGATATTTGGGGTTTGTACTGATAGCTTTATGTACTCCTGCAGCTTTCATGTCGATATAATTTGTGAAAACAAAGCAGAAAGGCTTTCATGTAAATAATGTGAAAGTTTAGTCATTAATCAAAAAAAAAAAAAAAAAAGGGGGGGGGGGGTTCTCTTTTCGTTTGTCAGACTGATTGTTTGTCGACGTTACGTGAGCAGAGTATGTCAATCATTCCGTTCACCTTCAGAGTATGACAATCATTCCGTTCACCTTCAGAGGATGACAATCATTCCGTTCACCTTCAGAGTATGACAACCATTCCGTTCACCTTCAGAGTATGACAATCATTCTGTTCACCTTCAGCGTATGACAATCATTCTGTTCACCTTCAGAGTATGACAATCGTTCTGTTCACCTTCAGAGTATGACAATCATTCTGTTCACCCTCAGAGTATGACAATCATTCTGTTCACCTTCCAGTCCGAACGTTTCTTTTCATTCGACAATGAGAGGGTGACTTGAATGAGACCCCAATGCTAGTTGTGGTTTAAATGGTGACATTGTGATGCTCACTTCTTAGTTGTGGTTTAAATGGTGACATTCTGATGCTCACTTCTTAGTTGTGGTTTAAATGGTGACATTGTGATGCTCACTTCTTAGTTATGGTTTAAATGGTGACATTCTGATGCTCACCTCTTAGTTATGGTTTAAATGGTGACATTCTGATGCTCACTTCTTAGTTGTGGTTTAAATGGTGACATTGTGATGCTCACTTCTTATTTATGGTTTAAATGGGTGACATTGTGATGCTCACTTCTTAGTTGTGGTTTAAATGGTGACATTCTGATGCTCACTTCTTAGTTGTGGTTTAAATGGTGACATTCTGATGCTCACTTCTTAGTTGTGGTTTAAATGGTACATTCTGATGCTCACTTCTTAGTTATGATTTAAATGGTGACATTGTGATGCTCACTTCTTAGTTATGGTTTAAATGGTGACATTCTGATGCTCACTTCTTAGTTATGGTTTAAATGGTGACATTCTGATGCTCACCTCTTAGTTATGGTTTAAATGGTGACATTCTGATGCTCACCTCTTAGTTATGGTTTAAATGGTGACATTCTGATGCTCACTTCTTAGTAATTGTTTAATTGGTGACATTCTGATGCTCACTTCTTAGTTAGGTTTAAATGGTGACATTCGATGCTCACTTCTTAGTTATGGTTTAAATGGTGACATTCTGATGCTCACTTCTTAGTTTTTGTTTAAATGGTGACATTCTGATGCTCATTCTTAGTTAGGTTTTAAATGGTGATATTGTGATGCTCACTTCTTAGTTATGGTTTAAATGGTGACATTCTGATGCTCACTTCTTAGTTGTGGTTTAAATGGTGATATTGTGATGCTCACTTCTTAGTTTATGGTTTAAATGGTGAATTCTGATGCTCACTTTTTAGTTATGGTGTAAATGGTGACATTGTGATGCTCACTTCTTAGTTGTGGTTTTAAATGGTGACATTCTGATGCTCACTTCTTAGTTATGGTTTAAATGGTGACATTGATGCTCACCTCTTAGTTATGGTTTAAATGGTGACATTTGTGCTCACCTCTTGTTGGTTTAAATGGTGACATTGTGATGCTCACTTCTTAGTTATGGTTTAAATGGTGACATTCTGATGCTCACCTCTTAGTTATGGTTTAAAATGGTGACATTCTGATGCTCCTTCTTAGTTATGGTTTAAATGGTGACATTCTGATGCTCACCTCTTAGTTATGGTTTTAAATGTGACATTCTGATGCTCACTCTTAGTTATGGTTTAAATGGTGACATTGTGATGCTCACTTCTTAGTTATGGTTTAAATGGTGACATTCTGATGCTCACCTTTATTATGGTTAAATGGTGACATGATGCTCACTTCTTAGTTAGGGTTTAAATGGTGACATTGTGATGCTCACTTCTTAGTTTTGTTTAAATGGTGACATTCGATGCTCACCTCTTAGTTTGGGTTTAAATGGTGACATTCTGATGCTCACTTTTTATTTTGAATGGGTTTACAATGTTTGTGACATTGTGATGCTCACTTCTTATTAGGGTTAAATGGTACTTTGTGATGCCCTTAGTATGTTTAAATGGTGACATTCTGATGCCCCACTTCTTCACTCTCATTTTTTCCATGGTTTAAATGGTGACATTCTGATGCTCACTTCTTCACTCTCATTTTTCCCCATGGTTTAAATGTTGACATTCTGATGCTCACTTCTTCACTCTCAATTTTTCCCCATGTTTAAATGTTGACATTCTGATGCCTCACTTCTTCACTCTCACTTTTCACCATGGTCTTCTGTCTTCTTCGTCGTTCGCTTCCCATTAGATGAGCAGCCTGGTGTCCTCGATGAAGGCTGCCGTCCACCGCAGCCCTCCAGGGTGCCGTACAACTTGGCTTCCACTGCTGTCGGTGTTGGCCAGTACTATCCTTCTGGATGCTGCATGCGTCATACATTCTTGAAGGACGTGGTCTGTTGTCATTAGTCCCTCACCACAAGGACACTCTCCACTCTGTCCCAATGCCAAATTTTGTGTGCATGTGGTGGTGCAGGCGATTGTGTCCAGTCCTCAGCGGAAGATCTTGACCTGTTCCCGTCGTCCCAGCAAATGGTATTTGTCTTCTGGGTTGTGTTTGGGGTGCTGGAGTGCCACTTTATTCCTTGCTGTGCCTTGATGATTGTCTTGATTTCATCACATGACACCAGGTTGTTGGCCTGCTCCTTCTGTGCACCGTCTTTTGCCAGAATATCCGCTTTTTTCGTTGCCTCTGATACCACAGTGTGCTGGTACCCATTGCATCACCACTTTCTCCACTCTGGCACTCAGGCAAACAAGGGCTGAAGTAAGATGGTTCTGTTCTTTGCAGCGGGAGTTCTTGAGGGCTTGGAGTATGGAGAGAGCGTCTGAGAACACCACCACCTGCCCTGTTGTTCTTGTGGAGTTCTGTGAGACTGTTGTGGCTGCCTCACGGAGAGCTTCTCGCTCAGCTCGGAAGTTGGTGAAGTATTTTCCTGTTGGGATTGCAATTTCTTCATCTCCGTCTTTGTATCGAGGAAGATTCCAGCTCCACCATCCCTAGTTGCTTCTGTGGCGGAACCATCTGTAAAGACATGGTCCAGCCTTCCTGGGGTACTGGTTGCAGATGTACTCCATGGCCAGGGCTTCCTTTGGGTGTCTGACTGTGTTCCTCTCTTCTCCACTCCGGGAATGCTGGTGACGACTGTTGGGAACACCTGCCTCCTTCCAAACGGTGGGTGACATTTGCCGCGATAGGCTTTGCTTCGTGTTCCATCAAGACTGGGATCTGTCTTTCAAGGCGTCTTGACTGGTGATGAAGCTGCCTCTTTTCAGCCGGCTCTTGGTGGGTCTGCTCATTCTGTCGTTCACTGGATGGTTTTCAAGCGTTTTGAATTTTGCTGCCTGGATGAGGATCTTTGTGTCCCTTCTGTCCTCCAATGACTGCAGCCCAGTGTATCCCCCATCTCAGAATTGGGGTGGATCTCATGGCGCCAGTTATGACACGCTGAGCTGGTTCTGTATCTTGTTGAGATGGTCAAGGTTTGACTTTGCAGCTGATGCCCATGCTGATTTCCCGTACTCAACTACAGGTCGGACTCTCCCTGTGTAGAGTCTCTTCAGGATACGTTCGTCAGCCCCCCAGTCCGTTCCTGCAAGTTTCCTCATGATCGCCAGTCTCAGCTTGGCCTTGCTACAGCATCTGGTGATCTGCTGTTTTCCAAGTGAGCCTGAGGTCAAAGGTCACTCCAGGTAGGTAGGTGTTGGTTCCTCTGCAGTCTTTGGCTGTTCAGAGTCAGCTTCGCCTCTTGCTTCTTGCTGGAATAGGCTGAAGACTGTGTAGGTTGTTTTGCTTGAGTTGAACAGAGACAAGCCATTCCTTGGTCCAGTCGCTGATCTTGTTGAGCGCAGTCTGGAGGCGTACCTGTGCTGTGGTGGTGTACTCTTCAGAGCACCAAAGCACCAGGTCATCTGCGTAGATTGCTCCTCTGACCCCTCTTGGCAGATCTCTGACGATGTCATCTATAAAGATGAGGAACAGCGTTGGCTAAAGGACTCCTCCTTGTGGTACTCTCTGTCTCAGCACCTTCTTTTTGCTTTTGGCCCTGAATCTTTACTCGGGCTTGCGGTTGTGTAGGTACTGGCTGATCTAGGTGTACATCCTCCCAGACACACCACATCGCCGTAGTTTGAGCCTGAGTCCGTCCTTCCAGACTTTGTCGAACGCCTTCTCCATGTCAATCCAGACAGCAAGTATGTTCTTCTTTCTTGGAAGGCGTCCTCAATGCTTTGCGTGATGAATGTATCTGGTCTTCTGTTGATCTGTGTTGCGGAAGCCCGCCTGTTCAGGGCTCAGCAGCTGATGCTCCTCAAGGTGCCAGACAAGCCGTGTGTTGACAAGTCTCTCCATCAGCTTTCCTAAGCAGCTTGTAAGGCTGATGGGTCGTAGCTGTCAGCCTTCGACTTGTCCTTTCCCTTTTTGTGAATGGGGATCATGTCTGCTTCCCTCCAACACTGTGGTACTGATCCTGTCTTCCAGCTGGAGTTAAAGATTTTTTAGGACTGCCTTGTCTTCATCCCAAGATGCAGAATCATTTCATTAGTGATTCCATCTGCCCAGGTGACTTCTTCAGGTTGAGGCTCTGCAACGCTTCCTCCAGCTCTTTCTCTGTGAAAGCTGTGGTCATGACTTCCTCTTGGGGCTCTTTCTCATGAAGTTCACCTTGGGCCCTGTCTCTGCAGCTCTATGTTCAGGAGGGACTTCCAGATTGCTGATGTTTTCATAGACGTCTATGAATTGGTCTGCTGCTTTCTTTCCAGAGAGGTAATTTCCATTTTCTTGTATTGTTATTGTGGACTGATTTGTTGTTTCGTTACTAGGGTTCTAGCCAGTTTCCACAGCTTGCTGCCATCCTTGTCGAGATTCAGGCTTTCAGTTTTCTCTTGCCAGCTTTTCCTTGCAGCTTGTGCGCAGGACACTTGTATCTGGCAGTTACTTTCCTTCGCGCTATGTTGCTCTCCAGTGATGGCTGCTTTTTTCTGCTCGTCCCTGGCTTCCGTAACAGCATCTTCCAGATTCTGAAGTTCCTCTGTCCAGTAGGGCTTGTAGTTTTTGCGTGCTCCTCTTGGGATGGATTCTGTAGCAGCTTTCAAGACGGCCTTTGTGAAGTCTTGAACCATCTGTTTGAGTCCTTCTGCCTGATGTTGATTGGCTTTGTGTATGTGTCTGTGAGGTCTCGAAGAGAGTCCAATCCGCCTTTTTATAATTCCAGCGGGGAAAAACACTTTACTTGAGGAGCCTGCAAGTTGAGGTTGATAGAGAGTTTACGGGCTTGTGGTCACTTTCCTCCAAGCTGTTGAGGACTGTTCTTTTGGTTCTGACGAACAAGTCATTGGTGGCAAACGCATAGATCTGGTGTTGATGTGGTCATCCAGCGTCTAGAGTAGAAGGTGGTTCATTATCTTCTTGGTTGAGGAGATGCAGATGTGTGTCAATCTCCCAATCCTCAACTTCTTCGCCTCTCTTCTCCGTCTCGTCATAGCCCCATCTCTCTGATGGACTGTTAAAATCTCCCACCCACCACACAGTTGTTGTCTGGGATGTTTATGTAATGTGAGGGAAAGATCACGATCTTGAGGCAATAGACATTGTAGATTCTGATGTTGTGTTTCTAAGGACTATATCAACCCCTTGGATCTCTGCTGTTGATTGGTGTTGATCTTGAGTTCTTGTGCGGCGATGGAATTCAGCACCAAGACAAGCACCCATCCTTTGCTTCTTTCCTCACGTCCAACCTGAAAGCGATGGTTTACGGTCAAATGTGTCTCTTGGACACATGCGATATCAATATTTTCTTGTTGCATCCTTTCTGCCAGGCCAAGTTTCTTCTTATGCACCCCTTCTGCATTCCACTGGAGAATGTTGAGCATTCTGGGTGAAATTGTTTGCTTGGCACCAGCAGAAGATGAGGTCTCCTTCTTCCTCGCATAGGCATGCGGAATTCCTTGTCCGACCACTGACTGCTTGGGATGGGCCCCTTTGAGGCATAGGGCCCGCTCCCGACCTCCCCGGCGGGTCTCCGAAGGTCGAGCGCCACATCGAATTTTCTGTGGACTGCATCATCATGAAAGCGTAAGATGCGTGGTATCGTGGTTTTAGTTGCGCCAGTGGCCCGATACCTCCGTCTTCAGCTGGAGTTTTCTTTGGGGTGCCTCACCCTTAGCTCATGGCCCGTACGTCCTACCCTGTGAGCACAGGGGGGATTGTTTTTCCGGGGATCCCACCCCGTGGCTAGAGGTTATAACGCGCCTCTTGACCGCATGATGAGCCCGTTATTAGGAACACATGGGGTATTTCAGTGAGGACAACAGTGCCACCTGTTGACCCACCCCGTCCTGGTAGGAACATCGCCAGTTGGTCCGGGACTGCTTATTCGCAGCTAACCCCCATATCTGAGGGCCGTTCCCTTATCCGCCACCTGGGGACCCGCCGGTTGGGGATGGTCCGCCCCACTACTGAATTGGAGCAGTCGGGTCCCGGTTCCCCATGATTTAAATGTTGACATTCTGATGCTCACTTCTTCACTCTCATTTTTTCCCATCCCTCACTCCCACCCCCAACCCCTCCTTCTCACCCAACCCTCTTTTTTCTCATATTTACAGTACACCTTTCCAATGTATCGTCTGAATAACAGATCAATTGTTGGCCTGTACTTGTGTTCCTCTCAAATTAAATTGTTTAGCAAGATCAATACGTAAAGGTAAACAATTGATAATGTGATGTTCTGCTAACAAATACTATGTTGAATACTCAACCATGGATTGTAGAGTTGCATGACCTTGACAAAATGCAATACTTGTTCTTCTATTTTAAAGAATTTTTTTTTAAAAAGTCAACATGCCATGATACTGACTGACTCGATACACCCACCTCAAAGTGTAAAGAGTGGAATGGGAAGCCCAGCATTGGCATGAAGTAATGTGCAACCTTCCATTGGAGAGACTCATACGGATATACTGCCCTGGACATGTAGGACTTAAAGGAACCGAGAGAGCAGACACACTGGCTGGCAAGGCAACGATAAGAACTGGATTACAGCTTGGCCGAGCTGATGTGATAAGAAATCTGAAGAATCACCTCAACAAACAAGAGCAAAGCCGCAATACCATAGACCATCTTTCAGATCTGAATATCAAGAAAGGAAGTGGTCGCACATCCACACTTTGGGGGAAAGCAAGAAATATTTAAAAAAACCCAAACAACAACAAGAAAAAAAACAAACAAAAAAAAAACCCCATAATAATTTTTTTTTTAAAGGAATAATCTGAAAGCCAGCACTGCAAAGACTCATGGAGACTGGGACAGACCATTCTGGGTCTTCCAATAACAGACGAAACGACCAAAAACCTGTCAGCTGAGTTTAATCCCTTAGGTACTTCCAGTGTGTGCTGTAGACGCGTGTGCATCGGTCGGGTGATGCAGGTGTGTGAAACGGAGAGTCCATAGATGTGAGGTTTTCTTTTTTCTTTCTTTCTGCGTACGCAGGCTGATACTC
>CM031626.1:49456847-49474347 GCA_018398815.1 Conus ventricosus
ATGAGGCTGTATGCAGACGTTCCTACAAACCCCCTAGCTCCAATTTCTGCAGTGAGGACTTTGACCTGATAGCCTTCTCTCCTCAGGCTGTTTGCCAGATCAGCATACTTTTCAGTCTTGTAGATTTGAGCTGCCTCCATTCTGTTCTCATATGGCACCGTGAGCTCGATCATGATCAGCTGCTTGGTTGACTGAGAGTGGACTACTATGTCTGGTCTCATGCCACTCTTGCTGATGATCTCTGGGTGACTCTTCCATTCTGAGGGTCTGCAGTGCACTCCCAGTCATCTGCCCCGTCCAGCAGACTCTGCCTGCATGTTCCGAGTGGTACTGTTGTTCTTGGCCATGATTTGCTGCCTCCTGCCGTGAAGAATGTTGCGGGTGCTTTTGGAGTCCTGATTTTCCCTTTTGTGGTGTTGGTACTAGCCCAGACTACTTGTACAATCTCTTTGAGCACTTGGTTGTGCCTCCATGTGTACCTTCCTTGAGCCAGGGCTACTTTACATGAGCTTAGGACATGCTCCACTGTTTGTTTTTCATGGCAGAGGGGGCATGCAGGATCGTCTGTTTTTCCCCACTTCACCAGGTTTGCATTTGAGGGCAGAAGGTCATATGCAGATCTGAGAATGAAGCTGATCCTGAGAGGGGCCATGTGCCAAATGCCATTCCAAGTGAGACTTCTTTGGAGTGCATTCTCCCACGTTGTCCATTGCCCTTGCTGGCTCTGCTGGACTGCTTTTTGGAGTCTTTTTTGGTCTTCTTTTTTTGTCATCTCCTGAATCATCATGTCTCTTTTGGCTTTTCCTTTGGCCTTTGACCACCATTCAGTTTTGGTCACCCCCAGTCCTTGTCTGTTGGTCTGTGTGTGTCCTGTTATTTCTCTGATCTTGAGACTTTCTTTTGCAGAATCCATCGCCTCTTGAACTTTCCATTTTCTGCCTGTCTTCAGCTGGGGCTTGATTGCTTCTACCACCTTGTCTCCTGAGTCCAGCATGCTTTGAAGTCTGATCTTCCCTGCTTTGTATTCCTCCAGGATGGATTTCAGTGGTAGTTTCAGCTTTGCTTGGCGACAGTACAGCGCTATGTCAGTGAGACAGGGTGGGGCACCAAGCCATTTCCTTGTGAACTTGTTGATTTTGGCTTCCATTGCCTCCACTGTGGTGGTGCAGATGTCGTATATCATCAGAGGCCATAGGAGCTTTGGTATCAGCGTGAACTGCAGACACCAGACCTTGTATTTGCCAGGGAGCCCACACTGGTCAATGGTCTCCAAGCCTTCTTCCGACATCTGTTTGGTTTCTTTTGCTCTTTGTGTGTCTTTCAGCGTATCATCATACCATCTTCCAAGGCTCTTGACTGGTTCTTCTGTGACTGTTGGAATGGCCTGGTTGGCAACACTGAAGATCACGGATTCGGCCACTTTTCCTTTCCTCAGTGAGAGACTCCGTGATTTCTTTGGCTTGAACTTCATTCTGGATGAAGCAGCTAAGTCGTCCAGCCTCTCCAGCACATGACGTGTCTCGTCTTCTCTGGATGAAATCACTGTAGTGCCATCCACGAAGGCCTTGAAGGGGGCATCTTGTATCCATCGCCAAACGTCTTGCGTTGCTTGTTGCTGCTTTCAAGACGACTTCCATTGCCAACACGAACAGTATTGGGGAAATTGCACAGCCCATTGCAATGCCCCCTTCCAAGTTGATCCAATCTGTTGTGTACTCCTTGGTAGAGAACCGCATTGAGAAGCCATTGAAGTACTTCTTGAGCATATCGCGGATGTTCTTTGGCACATGGTACATCTCAAGAGCCAGCTGTATCATCTCATGGGGTACAGATCCATATGCGTTTGCCAGATCAAGCCACACTACGTCCGGGTCTCTCTTTTCTGTTTTTGCTCTTTGAATTGCGTCCCAGATCATTGTGGCGTGTTCTACACAGCCAGCCACGCCTGGATGCCACCTTTCTGGACTGACACATCCAAGTACTTGTTTTCCATCAGGTACTTGGTCAGCCTTGCTGCCATGACAGAGAAGAAGATTTTCCCTTCGACGTTCAGTAGTGATATTGGCCTGAACTGGCTGATGTCACTTGAGTTTTGCTCTTTGGGGATGTACACACCATCTGCCGTCATCCACTGGCCGCTGATCTTCTGGTTTCTCCAAGCTGATGCAGCAGCCTGTGGAGCCACTCCAGCACCTTGGGACATTTCTTGTAAAAATGAATGAATGAATATTTAATTTAATGTCTGTTCACAAGGATAGCGATTTTAGACACCATGCGAAAGTTACACCCACCCCCCCCCCCTTTCAAAAATAAGAACAAGTGAAATAAAACTTCAAAGTAATCTTCCAATAGGTGTGGATAGAATAACTTTTGCAATTAAGATAATGTCAATTTCTTCATCATTCAAAATGTCCCTTGTGTTATCATACTTAAGAAAAAACTCCATATTATTCATTCGGTATCTAGCGAGCAAAATTGAGCATTCTAATAGTATGTGATGAATTGATAGTTCAAGACTGCAAATGCAATTAACTTTTGCGTACTTGGCTTTCCACGAGTTTAGTCGTATGTTGTACAGTGAACTAATTATAGGTCTACTATATGTCAAGACTTTAGATCTAGAAGCAGATGGACTAGTACAAGTGGATTTTTCCAACAAGGAGTACATTTCATCTGTTGATAATGCTAATTTCTCATTTGAAACTGTGTCAGAGTTATTGAAAGCTCCTCGTTTTGCAGCTCTATTAGCAACCTCATTCCAAAAGAGCCCAGAATGAGATGACATCCAGCAAAAGTCAATACCAATACCTTTTATAGCAATACGATGAATTAAATACTTAATTTCAAAGACATTTCTTGTACAGCTGGTAAGGTATTCCGTTTGGCCCTGGTGATGATTTGGCTCTGGCTTTGTCGACGACCTTCTTGATTTCCACCAACGTTGGAGGCTTGTCACTGAACTGTTCCTCAGGGTTGGTTGGCCACACCAGACCTTGAATGTCGAGTGGTGCTTTGCTCTGTGAGTCAGAGTACGTTTTCCTCAGATGCTGCTCAAGAACTCCTTTGTCCACACTTAGGGTCCCAGATTCTGGCTGCTCAAACAGTGTTCTGGCAAACTGGAAGGGGTCTCTGAAGAAGCGCTCTTGTGTCTTCTTCTTTTTGCTCTTCCTCTTCCTCGCAGATTCCGCTTTGCTGAGGGCGCTGTGTTTTGCTTTCAGGTCTTTCCAGAGTTTTTCCAAGCCTTGTTTTTCAACTGGCAGTGCGGTCTTCATTTGCTTCTTGTGGTTTTTCTTTTGGACCCTGATCTTGTCCATCTCTTCTTGGCGTCTGGATTTCTTTGGAGGTGTTTCTCTTTGGGTAGCTTTGCTCCATGGGTGTCTCTGCATGTGACATACACAATGTCCCCATATGTGGCTAGTTTGTGTTCCAGGGTGCTTTTCCCTATCAGTGTATCGAGTCTTTGGACGATTTTTGCATCCAGTTTCACCCAATCCTCAGTTTCGTTTGCTCGTGGCAGGTTGAGTTTCAGGCGCCTGGCATCGAGGGCCTGTGCAAATTCCTCATCCGAACCAACAGCGTTGATGTCCTTGGCACTGTGGTTTAAATCCTGGCCTTGGTCTTCCGACGTCTTATCTGCTGATGCAGTGCGCTGCTGCACATTCAGATGAGTTTTCACACATCCCATCTTTGTTCTGTGGATCTTCATGCCACGGGTGGTAGCACAACTTAGTACAATGCAGCTCAAGGCAATACAACACAGCACAACACGCCACAACAGTGCAACACAACACAACACATCACAACACAGAACAACACAGTACAACAGTGCAAACAGAAAACAACACAGTACAACACAACACAGCACAGTGCAACACAACAGCACAACACAGCACAGTACAAGACAACAGCACACCACAGCACAGCACAGCACAGCACAGCACAGCACAGCACAGCACAACACAATACAAAACAACACAGTACAACACAACACAACAGAACACAACACAGCACAACACAGCACAGCACAGCACATCACAGAACAACACGACACGACACGACACGACACGACACGACACGACACAACACGACACGACACGACACAACACAACAGAGAACAGCACAGAACAGCACAATACAACGGTGTAACACAACACAACACAGTACAACACAACACAGCACAACACAAAACAACACAAGACAACAGTGCATCACAACACAACACAGCACAGTGCAACCCAACCCAATACAGCACAGCACAGCACAACACAACACAATGTACCACAAGGCAATTCAACGCCATACAGCACAGCACAGCACAACACAGCACAGCACAGCACAGCACAGCACAGCACAGCACAGCACAGCACAGCACAGCACAGTGCAACCCAACCCAATACAGCACAGTGCAACACAACACAACACAATGTACCACAAGGCAATTCAACGCCATACAGCACAGCACAGCACAGCACATCACAGCACAGCACAGCACAGCACAGTGCAACACAACCCAACACAGCACAGTGCAACACAACACAACACAGCACAGTGCAACACAGCACAGCACAGTACAGTGCAACACAGCACAGCACAGCACAGCACAGCACAGCACAGCACAGTGCAACACAACACAACACAGCACAGCACAGCACAGTGCAACACAACACAACACAGCACAGCACAGCACAGCACAGCACAGCACAGTGCAACACAACACAACACAGCACAGCACAGCACAGCACAGTGCAACACAACACAACACAACACAGCACAGCACAGCACAGCACAGTGCAACAGCACAGTGCAACACAACACAACACAGCACAGCACAGCACAGCACAGCACAGTGCAACACAGCACATCACAGCACAGCACAGCACAGCACAGCACAGCACAGCACAGTGCAACACAACACAACACAGCACAGCACAGCTCAGCACAGCACAGCACAGTGCAACACAACACAACACAGCACATCACAGCACAGTGCAACACAGCACAACACAGCACAGCACAGCACAGCACAGCACAGTGCAACACAACACAACACAGCACAGCACAGCACAGCACAGCACAGTGCAACACAACACAACACAGCACAGCACAGCACAGCACAGCACAGTGCAACACAACACAACACAGCACAGCACAGCACAACACAGCACAGCACAGTGCAACACAGCACAGCACAGCACAGCACAGTGCAACACAACAAAACACAGCACAGCACAGCACAGCACAGCACAGTGCAACACAACAAAACACAGCACAGCACAGCACAGCACAGCACAGTGCAACACAACACAACACAACACAGCACAGCACAGCACAGCACAGCACAGTGCAACACAAACACAACACAACACAGCACAGCACAGCACAGCACAGCACAGTGCAACACAGCACAGCACAGCACAGCACAGCACAGCACAGCACAGTGCAACACAACACAACACAGCACAGTGCAACACAACACAACACAACACAACACAGCACAGCACAGTACAGCACAGCACAGCACAGCACAGCACAGCACAGTGCAACACAGCACAGCACAGCACAGCACAGCACAGCACAGCACAGTGCAACACAACACAGCACAGCACAACACAACACAACCCAGCACAGCACAGCACAGCACAGTGCAACACAACCCAACACAGCACAGCACAGCACAGCACAGCACAGCACAGCACAGCACAGCACAACACAACACAACACAGCACAACACAGCACAGCACAGCACAGCACAGCACAGCACAACACAGCACAGCACAGCACAGCACAGCACAGCACAGCACAGTGCAACACAACACAGCACAGCACAGCACAGCACAGCACAGCACAGCACAGCACAGTGCAACACAACACAGCACAACACAACACAGCACAGCACAGCACAGTGCAACACAACACAGCACAGTGCAACACAGCACAGCACAGTGCAACACAACACAGCACAGTGCAACACAACACAGCACAGTGCAACACAACACAGCACACTGCAACACAACACAGCACAGTGCAACACAACACAACACAGCACAGCACAGCACAGCACAGCACAGTGCAACACAACTCAACACAGCACAGTGCAACACAGCACAGCACAGCACAGCACAGCACAACACAGCACAGCACAGCACAACACAACACAGCACAGCACAGCACAGCACAGCACAGTGCAACACAACCCAACACAGCACAGCACAGCACAACACAGCACAGCACAGCACAGCACAGCACAGCACAGCACAACACAACACAACACAGCACAGCACAGCACAACACAGCACAGCACAGCACAGCACAGCACAACACAGCACAGCACAGCACAGCACAACACAACACAACACAACACAAGGCAATTCAACAAGATACAGCACAATGCAACCCACACAATGCAACCCAACCCACCGCATATAAACGTAGCACAACACAAAACAGTGGCTAACAACACATCATCACACAACACAGCGCAGTATGGCGCAACACACAATAATGCAATTCTCATCACTCTATGCAACCAACTACATTATAACCCCGCACAACACCAACGTAACAC
Organism: Conus ventricosus; assembly: GCA_018398815.1. NCBI lineage: Eukaryota > Metazoa > Mollusca > Gastropoda > Neogastropoda > Conidae > Conus > Conus ventricosus. Next base: position 49,463,413 of record CM031626.1, read on the forward strand.
AAGTCAAATACAACTCTACACAACAACATAGAACAACGATTCGCAACACAACGCAACACAGCACACCACATTGCTATGCAATCAAACGAAACGCCACGCAACCCAAATGCATCTAGACACAACAATATAACACAATACTTCAGAAGCCACCGCGACGCAACAAAAACTTAACACTAAACATTACATCACCAAATTTCACAGCGCAACTCAACACTACAACACACGACACAACATAACGCAAACTACACAACACACCGTGACCTAACACAACGCAGCATTACCCAACACAACAGAACAGAAGAGAACACAACACAACACAACATGGCCTAACACAACACACCGTGACCTAACACAACGCAGCATTACCCAACACAACAGAACAGAACACAACACAACACAACATGACCTAACACAGCACACTATGACCTAACACAATGCAGCATTACCCAACACAACACATCATGACCTAACACAATACACCATGACCTAACACAACACACCATGACCTAACACAACACACACAACACACCATGACCTAACACAACACACCATGACCTAACACAACACACATGCACCATGACCTAACACAACACACCATGACCTAACACAACACACCATGACCTAAGACAACACACCATGACCTAACACAACACACCATGACCTAACACACCATGACCTAACACAACACACCACGACCTAACACAACACACCATGACCTAACACACCATGACCTAACACAACACACCATGACCTAACACAACACACCATGACCTAAGACAACACACCATGACCTAACACAACACACCATGACCTAAGACAACACACTATGACCTAACACAACACACCATGACCTAACACAACACACCATGATCTAACACAATGCAGCATTACCCAGCACTACAGAACGGAAGAGAACACAACACAACACACCATGACCTAACACAACACACCATGACCTAACACAACACACCATGACCTAAACACAACACACCATGACCTAACACAACACACCACGACCTAAACACCACACCACGACCTAACACAACACACCATGACCTAACACAACACACCATGACCTAACAATGACCTAACACAACACACCATGACCTAACAACAACACACCATGACCTAACACAACACACTATGACCTAACACAATGCAACATTACCCAACACTACAGAACAGAAGACAACACAACACAACACACCATGACCTAACACAACACACCATGACCTAACACAACACACACCATGACCTAACACAATGGCCTAACACAACACACATGACCTAACACAACACACCATGACCGGTCGACCTAACACAGTGCAACATTACCCAACACTACAGAACAGAAGACAACACAACACAACGTAATGGAACACAACACAACACCGCACAAAAACAACACAACAAAGCAGGAATTCATACACTGTGCTACAATGTAACAGAAGACACAACTTTATTCCGCGCGGTTCTCCTCTCTCTCTCTCTCTCTCTCTCTCTCCTCTCTCTCTCTCTCTCTCTCTCTCTCTCTCTCTCTCTCTCTCTCTCTCTCTCTCACGATCGATCACACCTTCGTAATGCATGGCAGTCTCATGCATTTATTATGTACAAAAGAAACTTAGATACAGCAACTAAACTAAATTTATCTACCTTCATGTTCCAATGCTCCAAGATAGTACATGTATTACACAGTCCCTAAGGGTCCTGCTTGACACAGAATGGAATGTACCACACTCTGCTAATGTTGCTTGACAGAGAATGGAATGTGCCACACTCTGCTAATGTTGCTTGACGGAGGATTGAATGTGCCACACTCTGCTAATGTTGCTTGACAGAGAATTGAATGTGCCACACTATGCTAATGTTGCTCGACAGAGAATTGAATGTGCCACACTCTGCTAATGTTGCTTGACAGAGAATTGAATGTGCCACACTATGCTAATGTTGCTCGACAGAGAATTGAATGTGCCACTCTCTGCTAATGTTGCTTGACAGAGAATTGAATGTGCCACACTCTGCTAATGTTGCTTGACAGAAAAATTAATATGCCACACTTTGCCCAAATGGGTTGACAGAGAATCTAATGTGCCAAAACGTTCCCAGTGTTGCTGTGCAGAGAAATGAATGCATTGCCTGTCTTGGTTCCAGACACTGTAAGATGTACATTGTGTTTACGCGACGTAGACTTTCTCTCCTTGCGGGCCGGAATAGCTGAGCTGGAAGAGCGTTGGAAGATTGTTGGTTGAATCTCCGCTGGAGCAACTCAGGACGTTTCCTTTCCCCTCACAGGTAACATTTATTCGGACTCCACTGTACCAAACGTTTCAAATGAGGTTTCAAACCGAGGTTCCGTGTGTGAACTTACGTATCAAATCTGGGTCACACCTGAGTTCCCGACGTCACCAACGTTCGGAAGAGAAGGCCAGTGTGGCTGTGGGATTGGATGACACGTTACACACGTGGCCAGTGTGGCTGTGGGATTGGATGACACGTTACACACGTGGCATGCACCAACAGAAAGAAAACATGAATGACTGAACGACTGAATGAGCGCTAGCAGACAACCCTTTGGTCGGTTTCACCCAGATATGTAGGCCGTTGTGTAAAGCAAAGTGTGGTCTATAAAGGTCTTCTTCTTCTTCTTCTTCTTAAACTTCTTCTCAATATTATTATTATTTATTGTTGTTGTTGTTGTTGTTGTTTGTTGTTGTTATTATTTATTATTATTATTATTATTAATTATTATATTATCATCATCTCATCATCATCATCATCATCATCATCATCATTGCTATTATTATCATCATTTTGTTTTTTTAATTGTTGTGGCTGCTGCTGCTGTCAAAATGCAAATGCAAGGGTGCTAAGGAGTGGGAGTGTGTTCCTGAAGAGACAGAAATAGAACTGACCCCAGCCCGGCCCGGCCCCATCCAAAACAACATGACTTAACAAACCCTGCTCCGCCCACCCACAGAGCACAATCCACCCCATCACAACAGATCCCAACCCAACCCAACCCAACCCAACCCAACCCAAATGTGACATTTTCAGTTTCTTTACTTTTGAGGATCCTGCCTCTCTTTACGCCAGTCTTCACTGCAGACCTAAATGTGTTTCAAACAAACCTTCTTGGCCGTTCCGGCAAGGTGAGCTGATGTCATGAACGTTGGCCGTCACGTTGTAGTCGTTGCATTCAGTGGAAGGCTTCCTTGGTGACCACGTCCTGACTCATCGTCGCTGTCGTCGACCGTGGCGGCGGCAGGTTCGGTCAGTCATAGCTGATTGCTGGCCCCAAATAATCCGACTTCCAAATCATCCCAGTTTGTTGAGTCACATAAACAGTTAAACCTTAACATACAAACCCAAAAGAAAAGGAAATAAGAAACTGTAATCCCTTGGGCTGTGTTCACGCCACCAGCCAACGGTACATATAAATCACAGTTTTTAAAGTGTGCCACGAAAATTTAACGATTGCACGTCTCCAAAAAAAAAAAAAAGGAAATAGTTTATTTTCATTGCTGGAATACCCCGCCCCTCCCCCTTTTTTTTAAATGAAAAAGGAAATAGTTTATTTTCATTGCTGGAATACCCCGCCCCCCCCCTTTTTTTTTTAATGAAAAAGGAAATAGTTTATTTTCATTAAAAAAAAGAGGGGGTCGGGGGGAGGGGGTGGGGTATTCCAGCAATCCAGACAGGGGACAATGTCTCTTTCAGATATGTATTAATGTTCTGTAGAAAGACTGGAATGGCCCACGCCGTCCTTGACCCTGGCAATGCTTGACGACCCCTGTTTACCCCGGATAGGGGAAATAACCTGCGACAGCCAGTGCCCGGGTGACTAGGTCACCCAGTGCTGCTAGTTCGCCGACAGGGGGCCTGACGGAATCAAACGTTCATGTGCAGAGAAGTGTGTCACATCATTCTATTTACACTTCGGACTATGTTCCTGGACTACTGAGACTACTGAGACTACTGAGAGAGAGAGAGAGAGAGAGAGAGAGAGAGAAGAGAGGAGAGAGAGAGAGAGAGAGAGAGAGAGAGAGAGAGAGAGGAGAGAGAGAGAGAATGAATGAATGGTTTATTGAGATAAGCTTACAAAGCCCATTCTGATGGGAAATCGGGGAGGGGGTGTTTACACTATCACTGTCAAAGAATGAATACAAAGAGTGCACGTAAGAAGAAAAAAAGCATCGCAATGAGGAAATCACACCACGGAAGAAAACATGTAACACCAATACGACTGTCAAGGAATATGGCAACATGTTCATCCACAGTCATCACAATTTCGGTGTGAGACAGCTGTGCTGTCGCTGGAAGTCACCTTCACGTCGTCTCTGTGAGAACAGTGAGTGCTATCCATGCACCTTTTCATGCCCTGAAGGTATGCCCAAATGTCACTGACTGTCACACTGTCTGAAGGGTAACTCTGTGACTGCTTCAGCTGAGAACTGTCGAGATCTTCTGTGCACTCAAAATCACAATGGCTCCCAATGACTTCGACATCTTCACTTTTGCCTTGCCCGGTAATCTCGGCCACGCCCACGAATCACGTCAGAGAACTGCACACAGTCTTGATCGACACATGGCTCGACTGGTTTAATGTCCAGCACGGAGGCTTCATGGCGGGCGATTGCCACAGATTGTTTGTCGCAACGTCGCATGACAGTCTCCTGTTGGATGTCGCCGTGCCGTGTATCTCGTGCAGGCTGGGATACGGAGGGAGGCGGGCGGTTTTCACACAGAAGAATGTCACCACTGGCAGTTTGGCTGTTCTCAGTTCTGTCAACATTATACAGACTCGGTGGCGTCGGCAAGAACAAATCGAAGGAGAAGATGAACGTCCACTTGTCTTTGATGTCTCGCTCTATAGGCCTAATCTCTGTGTTTGTCCCTGTTCACGAGAGAGAGAGAGAAAAGAAGAGATAGAGAAGAGCTTATAGCCCAGCCGATCACAAAGAGACATATCAGGTTGTCATGGCGTTGCAATCAACTCATAAGTAATTTACAAAAAAAAAAAAAAAAAAAAAAGAGAGAGAGAAAGAAAACTAATTCACACAACCTTTTAAATACACCTAAACCACATCGGAAATTTCGATAAAAAATCTTTCTTCCATAAAAAAACACAAAAAAACTTAGATCAGATGAAAGATGTTGACTGGAGTACTGCGTCGTCGGCGTAAAAGATTTTGCTGAAAAACTGTGTGGAGCATGTGAGTGTCTGGATTCCCGTGTGTTTGCACACTGAGTCTCTAATAAATGTGAAGGAACGTGGGAACTCCTGGCCTCCTGTGTGTGTGGACACTGAACATTTGATAGTGTGGAGGAACGTGGGAACTCTTGTGTAAACATAGTGAAGGAACCTGGGAACTCTTGTGTAAACATAGTGAAGGAACCTGGGAACTCTTGTGTAAACACAGTGGAGGAACGTGGGAACTCTTGTGTAAACATAGTGAAGGAACCTGGGAACTCTTGTGTAAACATAGTGGAGGAACGTGGGAACTCTTGAATAAACACAGTGGGGGAAGTGAGAACTCCTGTGTAAACACAGTGGAGGAACGTGAGAACTCCTGTGTAAATACAGTGGAGGAACGTGGAAACTCATGTGTAAACATAGGGAAGGAACCTGGGTACTCTTGTGTAAACACAGTGGAGGAACGTGAGAACTCCAGTGTAAATAGAGTGGAGGAACGTGGAAACTCATGTGTAAACATAGTGAAGGAACCTGGGAACTCCTTGTGTAAACACAGTGGACGAACGTGAGAACTCCTGTGTAAATTTATACAGTGGAGGAACGTGGAAACTCATGTGTAAACATAGTGAAGGAACGTGGGAACACCTGTGTAAATACAGTGGAGGAACGTGGAAACTCCTGTGTAAACACAGTGGAGGAACGTGGGAACTCCTGTGTAAATACAGTGGAGGAACGTGGGAACGCCTGTGTAAATACAGTGAAGGAACGTGGAAACTCCTGTGTAAATACAGTGGAGGAACGTGGAAACTCCTGTGTATACACAGTGGAGGACCGTGGGAACTCCTGTGTAAATACAGTGGAGGAACGTGGGAACGCCTGTGTAAATACAGTGGAGGAATGTGGAAACGCCTGTGTAAATACAGTGGAGGAATGTGGGAATTCTGTGTAAATACAGTGAAGGAACGTAGGAACTCCTGTGTAAACACAGTGGAGGAACGTGGAAACTCCTGTGTAAACACAGTGGAGGAACGTGGGAACGCCTGTATAAAGATAGTCAAAGAACGTGGAAACTCTTGTGTAAATACAGTGGAGGAACGTGGGAACTCCTGGTAAATACAGTGGAGGAATGTGGGAATTCTGTGTAAATACAGTAAAGGAACGTGGGAACTCCTGTGTAAACACAGTGGAGGAACGTGGAAACTCCTGTGAAAAATACAGTGGAGGAAAGTGGGAACTCCTGTGTAAGATAGTTGAAGGAACGTGGAAACTCCTGTGTAAATACAGTGGAGGAACGTGGAACTCCTGTGTAAATACAGTGGAGGAATGGGGAATTCTGTGTAAATACAGTGAAGGAACGTGGGACTCCTGTGTAAACCCACAGTGGAGGAACGTGGGAATTCGTGTAAATACAGTGAAGGAACGTGGAACTCCTGTGTAAATACAGTGGAGGAACGTGGGAATTCCTGTGTAAATACAGTGAAGGAACGTGGGAACTCCTGTGTAAATACAGTGGAGGAACGTGGGAACTCCTATGTAAACACAGTGGAGGAACGTGGGAATTCTGTGTAAATACAGTGAAGGAACGTGGGAACTCCTGTGTAAATACAGTGGAGGAACGTGGGAATTCCTGTGTAAACACAGTGGAGGACCGTGGAATTTCTGTGTAAATACAGTGGAGGAATGGGGGAATTCTGTGTAAATACAGTGGAGGAACGGGGGAAACTCCTGTGTAAACACAGTGGAGAACGTGGGAATTCCTGTGTAAATACAGTGGAGGAACGTGGGAACTCCTGTGTAAACACAGTGGAGGAACGTGGGAATTCCTGTATAAACACAGGGGAGGAACGTGGGAATTCCTGTGTAAATACAGTGGAGGAACGTAAGAACTCCTGTGTAAACACAGTGGAGGAACGTAAGAACTCCTGTGTAAACACAGTGGAGGAACGGGGGAAAATTCCTGTGTAAAATACAGTGGAGGAACGTGGGAACTCCTGTGAAAAACACAGTGGAGGAACGTGGGAATTCCTGTGTAAATACAGTGGAGGAACGTGGGAAATTTCCTGTGTAAATACAGTGGAGGAACGTGGGAACTCCTGTGTAAACACAGTGGAGGAACGTGGGAATTCCTGTGTAAATACAGTGGAGGAATGTGAGAACTCCTGTGTAAACACAGGGAGGAACGTGGAAATTCCTGTGTAAAACACAGTGAAGGAACGTGGGACCTCCTGTGTAAACACAGGGGAGGAACGTGGGAACTCCTGTGTAAACACAGTGGAGGAAGGGTTCTGCTTAACGTCCTCCGGCCTGCACAAGCAGGACATATTGGGACATGTATTTTTGCTTTATATGTAGATAGTCATTGGGACCGCCGAGCGTCGTCTCTGAAGTAGTTCGGCTGCGGTTGATGTTGATGTTGTTCGTGGGAGTTCCTCCAAGGCCGTCGTCAGGGCCACCGGCGGCCGTCTTCATGCTGAGTGGCGACGGTCCTGGCCGCGTGAGGCCCACTCGGGAGACGTACGAGGCACAAGTCGCCGAGCCGCTGCACGTAGGTCATGCCCACTCTGCGCCCAATGAGGTACAATTCCCCCCCCCCCCCCCCCCCCAAAGGGAGAGCCCTGCTAGATGTGCAGGCCACTGGGTAGTTTTGCAGAGTGGCAGCGCCTCGTCGCCAAGTGTCACGCCGCCTCGAGAGCCGTCCCCCGGCGACACAGGCTAGTCCCGTCGTCACTCGTAGTGCGAGGAAGGAAATCTGTGCCGCCCAAATAACACAGTGGAGGAACGTGGAACTCCTGTGTAAACACAGTGGAGGAACGTGGGAATTCCTGTGTAAACACAGTGGAGGAACGTGGGAACTCCTGTGTTTGGACACTGAACCTTGATGGTGTGAAGGAACGTGGGAACTCCTGGACTCCTTGGCTGGTTGAATTTCCCTTCTGACGTCGAAACAGACCACAACGAACCCGCATGATCTCATTACACTGGAGCAATTGTTCCATGGTGCTCAGAAAACCCCGGTTTTGTTGTTGTTGTTGTTGTTGCTCAAAGAAGGTGCTAGAACTGTGGTGCCGCGGAATAATGTAGAGAAGCTTGTTCTGATTAGTTAACCAGTAGCAAGACGGACGATAATTCCCTGTACACTGCAAGTGTTGGTCACACGGCCTCTGACCTTCACAGCCATTTCCAGGGAAATGCAAGTGGCAGTCCTCTCTCACACAGGGATCCTCGATGTGCTGGCTCGTCGCTCCAGCCTCAAGGGAATATAGTCAGGCCTGTGCAGTCCTCCTGCCTCTTTTGTCTCCCCCCTCCCTCCCTCACACTCAGGCCTGTGCAGTCCTCCTGCCTCTTTTGTCTCCCCCCCTCCCTCCCTCACACTTAGGCCTGTGCACTCCTCCTGCCTCTTTTGTCTCCCCCTCCCTCCCTCACCTCAGGCCTGTGCAGTCCTCCTGCCTCTTTTGTCCCCCCCCCTCCCTCCCTCACACTCAGGCCTGTGCAGTCCTCCTGCCTCTTTTGTCTCCCCCTCCCTCACACTCAGGCCTGTGCAGTCCTCCTGCCTCTTTTGTCTCCCCCTCCCTCACACTCAGGCCTGTGCAGTCCTCCTGCCTCTTTTGTCTCCCCCCCTCCCTCACACTCAGGCCTGTGCAGTCCTCCTGCCTCTTTTGTCTCCCCCTCCCTCACACTCAGGCCTGTGCAGTCCTCCTGCCTCTTTTGTCTCCCCCCTCCCTCCCTCACACTCAGGCCTGTGCAGTCCTCCTGCCTCTTTTGTCTCCCCTCCCTCACACTCAGGCCTGTGCAGTCCTCCTGCCTCATTGTCTCCCCCCCCCCCTCCCTCACACTCAGGCCTGTGCAGTCCTCCTGCCTCTTTTGTCTCCCCCTCCTCACACTCAGGCCTGTGCAGTCCTCCTGCCTCTTTTGTCTCCCCTCCCTCACACTCAGGCCTGTGCAGTCCTCCTGCCTCTTTTGTCCCCCCCTCCCTCACACTCAGGCCTGTGCAGTCCTCCTGCCTCTTTGTCTCCCCCTCCCTCACACTCAGGCCTGTGCAGTCCTCCTGCCTCTTTTGTCTCCCCCTCCCTCCCTCACACTCAGGCCTGTGCAGTCCTCCTGCCTCTTTTGTCTCCCCCTCCCTCACATCAGGCCTGTGCAGTCCTCCTGCCTCTTTTGTCTCCCCCTCCTCACACTCAGGCCTGTGCAGTCCTCCTGCCTCTTTTGTCTCCCCCTCCCTCCTCACACTCAGGCCTGTGCAGTCCTCCTGCCTCTTTTGTCTCCCCTCCCTCCCTCACACTCAGGCCTGTGCAGTCCTCCTGCCTCTTTTGTCTCCCCCTCCCTCACACTCAGGCCTGTGCAGTCCTCCTGCCTCTTTTGTCTCCCCTCCCTCACACTCAGGCCTGTGCAGTCCTCCTGCCTCTTTTGTCTCCCCTCCCTCACACTCAGGCCTGTGCAGTCCTCCTGCCTCATTTGTCTCCCCCCCCCCCTCCCTCACATTCAGGCCTGTGCAGTCCTCCTGCCTCTTTTGTCTCCCCCTCCCTCACACTCAGGCCTGTGCAGTCCTCCTGCCTCTTTTGTCTCCCCCCCCCTCCCTCACACTCAGGCCTGTGCAGTCCTCCTGCCTCTTTTGTCTCCCCCTCCCTCCCTCACACTCAGGCCTGTGCAGTCCTCCTGCCTCTTTTGTCTCCACCCTCCCTCCCTCACCTGCCTCTTTCTCACCCTCGAAACGCATGGTAACGTCAACATGGCACAAGACAACGTAACACAAAACAATGCTGTATAAGAGTACAGCCCAATACAACACAATGCTACACAGCTCAACACAACAGAGCACAACGTAGTCTACTCAGTTCATCACGCTACAACGTCCCACAACTCATCACAACACATCACAATGCACCACAACACAACACAGATGTACACAGCACAACATCACACAACACAGTGCAGCATTATACAAAGAAACAGAACTCTGCATAACACAACACAGCTTTACAACACAGAGCGGCACTAAACAGCACAGAACAAATCTAAAATTGCGGTGTAACACCCCATAGCACACTACACCCTGGAGATAAACTCTCTCTCTCTCTCTCTCTCTCTCTCTCTCTCTCTCCCCCCCTCTCTCTCCTCTCTCTCTCTCTCTCTCTCTCTCTCTCTCTCTCTCTCTCTCTCTCTCTCTCTCTCTCTGTCTTCAGCACGTTGGATGTACATTTTCAACACGATATATATATAGAATGCTAAAAGTGCTCAACCAAGTAGGGAGCGACATACCAGTTTAAAATAAGATTTTAAAATGGAAAAAGGTAAAACCCTGTCACTACACTTAAGTAATCTTCATGTTTTACCTTTTTCCATTTTAAAATCTTATTTTAAACTGGTATATATATATATATATATATATATATATATATATATATATATATATATATATATATATAAATATAAATAAATAAATATATATATATATATATATATATATATATATATATATATAATATATATATATATATATATATTTTTTATTTATTTATTTTTTTAAAATCTAGGTTGATGAGATCGTCAACATCTAGTAACTCTGTAAGCTGGCTTCCACAACACCTGCGGTACATTCAGGCTTTTTACCGACCTTCAGGGCAGACACGTTTACTATTTATGCGTATGTGACAAGATGTCACTCAAACCCTGTTACTACACTTAAGTAATCTTCATGTTTCATATTCACAGGTAACAGAATAATGCGGAACTCTAACCGCCTG
>CM031626.1:49479347-49486847 GCA_018398815.1 Conus ventricosus
GTCCTGCGTAAGTTAGATCAGAACAGGCGCCACTGAACACCACCGAAGTGACTCGGCAGCAGTGCAGTGTCTCCTCCGGTGGGTTGCCTCTTGACGACTTGACATTGACTGCTTCCTGTGGATTGCCGGTGCCGGGGCTGCGGCGGGGCCGACCGGGCTGTGGCTGTCGACGGGGTGTCGGAATGAGCGGCGTGGGTGCACTGCCTCTGAGGTGGCGCAGAGAGTGGGACAGCAACAAAAAAAAAAAAAAAATTTAAAAAAAAAAAAAAAGATACAGAACACTCAAGACAACAAAAATCCACGAGCAGCTCGAGCATTTTCGTTGTCCTGAGTGTTTTGTTCGTTCATTTTCGTTGTCCTGAGTGTTTTGGGTCTTGCCTGAAGAAGACCTAAGTGGTCGAAACGCGTCGTGTTTTGTCTTTTCAGTCCGTCTCCAAAGAGATCTTTGGTACGATCAATACGAACCATATGAAAAGATCTCCTTGATCTGGAAAATAGGTGAGCCTATTGTGTGTATGTTTGGAATATTTGGAAACTTTATGATGGTTCTGATCGTGTTTCCGCTTCCGGCCTCCACCTCTGGTGTTTTCTTCGGAGCTCTGGCCTGTTCTGATCTGCTGTTTTTGATGATAAAGCCCCTGAATGACTTGCTCCATGGGAGTTCAGCGTGCCATACCTTAGCAAACTCGGTTCATGGCAGTGTAAACTGTACATGATGATGACTAACACGACGAGGACTTTGTCTCCTTGAATGCTGGTGGCCCTCACCTTGCTAAGGTCAGCTTCCATAATATGGCCACTTCGTGTCAGTGCTGTGTGGACAAAGAGAACGTCGACAGTCACTGTCGGTTTAATGACCGTTATAATAACTCTGATCCACTGTCACTTTCTCTATGGATACGACACAGAATCTTGTTCTAGGATATGCTGTCCTAATGTTGTATCGGAAATGTATCAATGGTTTTCTGGCACCATCTGGTCTGTCCTAATGTTTTATCGGAAATGTATCGATGGTTTTCTGGCACCATCTGGCCTGTCCTAATGTTGTATCGGAAATGTATCAATGGTTTTCTGGCACCATCTGGCCTGTCCTAATGTTGTATCGGAAATGTATCAATGGTTTTCTGGCACCATCTGGCCCTGGATACGCATGGGGGAAGGTTGTTTTGTTCCTTTGTTTGTTGTTGGGGGCTGGCAACGGCGTTCTTGTCTGGTCTCTTGTCAGATCTTTCAGAGCGGGTACGTGTCTTCCTTTGCAACAATCTACCCAGGGTTCCAGACAGCTGAAACTGATTCCATTGACTGTCACCTTGAGTGCCGCATGTATTTTTTTTCTCTTCTCAGAACGCCGATCGAAATATATGAGATGACATCTGGACCTGTTGACTGGAGCGATCCGATTCAAAGGGGACAATACAGTCTTCTATGATTCAAAGGGGACAATACAGTCTTCTATGATTCAAAGGGGACAATACAGTCTTCTATGATTCAAAGGGGACAATACAGTCTTCTGTGATTCAAAGGGGACAATACAGTCTTCTATGATTCAAAGGGGACAATACAGTCTTCTATGATTCAAAGGGGACAATACAGTCTTCTATGATTCAAAGGGGACAATACAGTCTTCTATGATTTAAAGGGGACAATACAGTCTTCTATGATTCAAAGGGGACAATACAGTCTTCTATGATTCAAAGGGGACAATACAGTCTTCTATGATTCAAAGGGGACAATACAGTCTTCTATGATTCAAAGGGGACAATACAGTCTTCTATGATTCAAAGGGGACAATACAGTCTTCTATGATTCAAAGGGGACAATACAGTCTTCCATGATTCAAAGGGGACAATACAGTCTTCTATGATTCAAAGGGGACAGTACACAGTCGTCTATGATTCAAAGGGGACAGTACACAGTCTTCTATGATTCAAAGGGGACAGTACACAGTCTTCTATGATTCAAAGGGGACAATACACAGTCTTCTATGCAGCCAGTCACCTCCTGTTGTACTCCTGCTGCACCCTTAACTTTTACTTGTGTATGTTAGTTGTCAGAAAGTTCAGAACAGTTTCCGATCGATCGTAACATTTGAAATTCAACACAAAGTCATTTCTTCGTACAGGACTGCCTCGTCGTTGACAATGGCGCCATTTTGTGTAGTTTTGCCGTCCACACAATCTGCTCAGAAGCCAGTCAATGGTTATTTTGAGAATAGCTATTGCTCACTGGTGATGCCAGGAGCTATACAAATTAAGCAGTCTGCTGAAATAGTTTTGCTTTATTCTTTAAAAACAACAGATGCTCAAGTTGCCGACGTTCTCTTAAGTAGGCTAAGTGATTAAAGATAAATGCATTATTTCATGGGTGAATGACTGTATAGTCTCTGAATGAATTAAAAAAAACAACCCATGAGACTGTCAACAAAAATAACGAGTAAACGAACAACAGACGAATAAACAATTAAATAATAAAGCAAGTAAACAGCAAACAATTAAATAATAAAGCAAGTAAACAGCAAACAATTAAATAATAAAGCAAGTAAACAGCAAACAATTAAATAATAAAGCAAGTAAACAGCAAACAATTAAATAATAAAGCAAGTAAACAGCAAACAATTAAATAATAAAGCACGTAAACAGCAAACAAAAGAGTAAGACGCAATGTTTAGCCTCAGGGTTCACTTTCTATTTCATCAGGAGCTTTCTGCCAGACAGCGAAGAGAGACTTGAAATTGATAAGACAGATTTGTGCTTTGGTATTTGTAAGATGTTGAAGTAACACATTTCATTGTCTGCTCTTAAAAGTGGAGACATTCTGATGCCTACAGCTGGCTGGTCTCAGAGAGTCAGCTTCCTTCTTTTGACTTTCATGATGTTCCATGTCACACAGTCTGTGATACGTTTACTCTTACACTCAAAGACGTACCTTCTTGAGCAGACGAGTCATTCCGCTTCACATGTGTGGATCTTCATCCAGCCTATGGCAAGGACTTGAAGCTGTCTTCACCATTCTGCGCCCACGTCACATAGAGTCTCAGACTGACCTTTTTGGATACATGCTGTTTGTATGGAGTACGTTCATTCTTGTCTTTCTGCATCGTGGAAAAGGGTTTACCAAATCAACATCAGGGATAATAACTACATCGTCAGTAATAATCGTAATAAAGAGGAAATTATCTTAAAATCCTGTTCTTAATACTCTGCCTGTGCCTTTATTTCTCTCTCTGTGTCTCCGTCTGTCTGTCTGTCTATCAGTCTGTCTGTCTGTCTGTCTCTGTCTCTCTCTCTCTCTCTCTCTCTCTCTATATTATATATGTATATATACATATATATATATTATATATATATATATATATATATATGTATATATATTCAATTATAAACAAAGCTTGCTCTTATGTCTTAGATTGCAGAAATAGGGGGAGATAAGCATTCATATCTGCAGTGGTAGTTAATACTGCCTAACTAACAGTATGTGCTCAAATGGGTGGATGGGGAAAAATAAAGTAAATGCTTCTCAAAATGAACCTTCAGCAAGCTTATAATATCCAATAGGGAGGAAACTCACTAACACATAACTCCTGGTCATATACCGATATTTCGAAACCTGGTTGTTTCTCCTCAGTGATCGCGGAAAATGGTAATTTGACTCCTCTGCCTTTTCGGTTTTAAGAAAAATGCTATCCCAGAAAAGGCTGGTGTGCAATACCGTAGTATGTTTGTTGAGTTTTCAAAAACCCAACCAAAGGTGCCACCTAAGAAGCAAAAGAAAATCATGAAAGAGCAAAACAAGCTACATTTTCTTGTGAAAAGTAGAAAATCAATTATATTTTTAAGGTTGGGCATACACGAGTATGATAGCTTGACGGTATTTTTGTTGAATATTTTAGATAGTACATGTTCTTAATATAATTGATTCTTCCAATAAAACCAAAAACAACACAACCAAAGAGGGTGATGAAAGGATATCTTGTAATTGCACAAAAAAGACCAGTGCCCTCTGAACAATAAATGTCTCTACAACAACATTGTGTACCAAGCTACGGTAACAACAGACAGTGATAAAGAAACATACATAGGGATCACGGCAAACCATTTTAAAACCAGATATGCAAACCATAAACAGTCTTTCAAAAATGAAAAATATAAAAACCAAACAGAATTAAGTAAATATATTTGGAAGCTTAAAAATAAGAAAATAGATTACAACATATCATGGAAAATTATAAAAAGAGCAACACCATACAACAACATTTCTAAAAAATGCAACTTATGTACTACAGAAAAGTGGCTGATATTATGTAAACCCCACCTAGCATCCCTGAACTCTAAAGTAGAAATGATAAACAATTGCAGGCATAAACGGAAATCTTTGTCAATGCACCATTCCGTGGCACGTCCCCCTGAACGCGCCCCAAAAAAGAAAAAACCGGCAGGCCACGTGCCACACGCACAGAGCTCACACGCCCACACACCACAATATATAACACCGGTGGCGTGCCCAAATTGTATACCCTGAGGAGAGCGTTTTAGCTTGAAACAAGTTTGTAGGTTTTTAATTCTTCCATTTTAAAATCCTATTTTAAACTGGTATGTCGCTCCCTACATGGTCGAGCACTTTTAACGTTCTGAGTGGCTTTTTAACTCTGATTTTATTATATTATATATATATATATATATATATATATATATATATATATATATATATATATATATATTATAATATTTTATGTGCGTGCGTGCGTGCGTGTGTGTGTGTGTGTGTGCGTGCGTGCGTGCGTGCTTGCGTGCTAGCATGCGTGTGCACCATTCTTAGTCTCCGTAATGTTTACAGCAATACTTTCGATTTTGTTTGTCTTGTTTTTACTCTTTTCTCATACTAGTCACTTTGTTCAATTTTACGTTCACGTTTCTCAGTTTGTTTTGATCGTTTTCGTAACATCAGTGTACGTTATGATACGTAGTTATAACAATGGATTCAACACGTCATTACAGTCAATAATATTGTTTATAGTACTGCCGAGTTGTAACAGCACTACAACCGATTTGATTGCTAGGACATAAGTTTGTTCCAATATGGTTTTCGGTACGAATTACTCAATACATAAAGACACAGGATCATCTGTTGAAACAGCGAGCAACAAACGGTCAGAGTCCAGTTTCTCTCATACAAATACACTAAAATAAAAATAAAAAGTCAAAACGAAAGAGGATGATCGTGGAAAAATCAGAAGACAATCATTTACATACTACCTTTACATTATAAGCACTACGCCCGTTTATGTCACTATTGAATCTGTCACCGATTATGCATACTCCAAGCGAAGTGAAAAATATTCAACAAACCTTTTGCAATCATTGAGAGTACCGTCGGAAGATTCTCTTTCTTTAATGTCGAGCAATTGTTGAACTTAAAACTGGAATTGTCTTGCTCGTAGAATATATCCTGAGAATCAGTTGGCAGTTTCCCAATCAAAATGACATGTTCACCAGTCAGGTATCAGAAATAGAATTTCTTACTTTTGGTAAAAATTTCTCGGCTCTGTAGTTTGCATTTAACATTTCGTTTGAAAGATTTACCACTAGCGTCGAGTGCTCGTGGGACATACAGAAAAGTGTTACCATGGACACACCTCGGCTGGAAAGAAAGACGTCAGGCGGGGCAGGGATGTGTGTGCGGACTCCAGGGGATTTGAACCTTTTCCTCACTGTCTTTGCTCTCCCGGCCACTTCACAAGCCAGGACAGTCAGCTAGTCATCATGGGGCAAAATGAATGTCAAAGTGTTCAATATACCATATGTTTTTTTCTTTCTTTAGGTAATCATGAAAAAAAAAATCTTTTAAGATATTGGACTTTTAAAGAATTGAACAACAACAAAACAAACAAACAAACAAACAAACAAACAAACGAAAAACAAACAACTGCAGCAAAGAAAAAAGAAAAAAAAACGTTGCCGATCTCCTCTCCTCCAAATGTGCCTACGAACAGAATCTTCCAGGCGGGCTTTTCATCTTCACCCTCCCTGCTCTCCAACGATGTTTCATTTTCACCCTTCCTGCTCTCCAACGATGTTTCATCTCACCCTCCCTGCTCTCCAACGATGTTTCATCTTCACCCTTCCTGCTCTCCAACGATGTTTCATATTCACCTCCTGCTCTCCAACGATGTTTCATCTTCACCCTTCCTGCTCTCCAACGATGTTTCATCTTCACCCTCCCTGCTCCCAACGATGTTTCATCTTCACCCTCCCTGCTCTCCAACGATGTTTCATATTCACCCTTCCTGCTCTCCAACGATGTTTCATCTTCACCCTCCCTGCTCCCCAACGATGTTTCATCTTCACCCTCCCTGCTCTCCAACGATGTTTCATATTCACCCTCCCTGCTCTCCAACGATGTTTCATATTCACCCTCCCTGCTCTCCAACGATGTTTCATATTCACCCTTCCTGCTCCCCAACGATGTTTCATCTTCACCCTTCCTGCTCTCCAACGATGTTTCATCATCACCCTTCCTGCTCTCCAACGATGTTTCATCTTCACCCTTCCTGCTCTCCAACGATGTTTCATCTTCACCCTCCCTGCTCTCCAACGATGTTTCATCTTCACCCTCCCTGCTCCCCAACGATGTTTCATCTTCACCCTTCCAGCTCTCCAACGATGTTTCATCTTCACCCTCCTGCTCTCCAACGATGTTTCATCTTCACCCTCCCTGCTCTCCAACGATGTTTCATCTTCACCCTCCCTGCTCTCCAACGATGTTTCATCTCACCCTCCCTGCTCCCCATCGATGTTTCATCTTCACCCTTCCGCTCTCCAACGATGTTTCATCTTCACCTCCCTGCTCCCAACGTGTTTCATCTTCACCCTCATCTCAACGATGTTTCATCTTCACCCTTCCACTCTCCAACGATTTTCTCTCACCCTCCGCTATCCATCGATGTTTCATCTTCACCCTCCCTGCTCTCCAACGATGTTTCATTTCACCCTCCCTGCTCCCCAACGATGTCTATCTTCACCCTCCCTGCTCCCCAACGATGTTTCATATTCACCCTCCCTGCTCCCCAACGATGTTTTCATATTCACCCTCCCTGCTCCCCAACGATGTTTCATATTCACCCTCCCTGCTCTCCAACGATGTTTCATCTTCACCCTTCCTGCTCTCCAACGATGTTTCATCTTCACCCTTCCTGCTCTCCAACGATGTTTCATCTTCACCCTCCCTGCTCTCCAACGATGATTCATCTTCACCCTCCCTGCTCTCCAACGATGTTTCATCTTTACCCTTCCTGCTCTCCAACGATGTTTCATCTTCACCCTTCCTGCTCTCCAACGATGTTTCATCTTCACCCTCCCTGCCCACCAACGATGTTTCATCTTCACCCTCCCTGCTCTCCAACGATGTTTCATCTTCACCCTCCCTGCTCACCAACGATGTTTCATCTTCACCCTCCCTGCTCTCCAACGATGTTTCAACTTCACCCTCCCTGCTCTCCAACGA
>CM031626.1:49491847-49494347 GCA_018398815.1 Conus ventricosus
AAGGCGGACTTCCGCCTAAACAGCCCAACACAAAGCAAGGACAGCTCGGAGGAGAAGGCGGACTTCCGCCCAAACAGCCCAACACAAAGCAAGGACAGCTCGGAGGAGAAGGCGGACTTCCACCCAAACAGCCCAACACAAAGCAGGGACAGCTCGGAGGAGAAGGCGGACTTCCACCCAAACAGCCCAACACAAAGCAGGGACAGCTCGGAGGAGAAGGCGGACTTCCGCCCAAACAGCCCAACACAAAGCAGGGACAGCTCGGAGGAGAAGGCGGACTTCCACCCAAACAGCCCAACACAAAGCAGGGACAGCTCGGAGGAGAAGGCGGACTTCCACCCAAACAGCCCAACACAAAGCAGGGACAGCTCGGAGGAGAAGGCGGACTTCCGCCCAAACAGCCCAACACAAAGCAGGGACAGCTTGGAGCGGACTTCCGCCTAGGTGGTATGTTGGGATCGCACTTCCAAGCAGCTCACGAGTGGTGACGTCACTATTTCCCGCCAGGGGAGGAAATTTTGGGGTTTTGCAGTGAAAAAAATTACATCCCGTATACCTGTGCATTTTTTGTTTTGTTTTTGTTTTTGTTTTCAATAGAACATGCGCAATACGAACTGTCATCGTTTTTTCACTATGAACATATGTTGTTCTGTAGACAGTCATAAGTTCATAACAGTAACCTTACAGTGATCTTCTTTTGTGGAAAGTTTGTTACAATGTTGCTGAACGATTGGGGGTGGGTGGGGGTGGGTGGGGAGGATGTGAGGGGTAGGGGTGGATGGGTTAAATCTTACTCTAAACAAAAGTCGCAAAATGGCCACAAATAAGACGACGATCATGTTTACTTGATGAGTATACTGACGTAGTTCAGCTTACACTGACTGCTTTAGCAAGGACAGGAAGAGCACACACACACACACACACACACACACACACACACACACACACACACACACACACACACACACACACACACACACACACACACACACACACAGTGTGTGTGTGTGTGTGTGTGTGTGTGTGTGTGTGTGTGTGTGTGTGTGTGTGTGTGTGTGTGTGTGTGTGTGTGTGTGTGTGTGTGTGTGTGTGTGTGTGTGTGTGTGTGTGTGTATTGCAAGATACAAACCTGTATTTATCAGAAACCCGTATTTATCAGAAAATTACAAACATGACCTGTCAGGGAAATCCGAAAGTGCTAGCGCTTAGTTTTAGTTTCAACATACAGGGAATTTTGTCTCTTGCAGGGGATCTTGTCTCTTGCAGGGAATCTTGTCTCTTGTCTTTTGCAGGGGATTTTGTCTCTTGTCTCTTGCAGAGGATCTTGTCTCTTGCAGGGAATCTTTTCTCTTGTCTCTTGCAGGGGATCTTGTCTCTTGTTTCTTGCAGGGGATTTTGTCTCTTGCAGGGAATCTTGTCTCTTGCAAGGAATCTTGTCTCTTGCAGGGGATTTTGTCTCTTGTCTCTTGCAGAGGATCTTGTCTCTTGCAGGGAATCTTTTCTCTTGTCTCTTGCAGGGGATCTTGTCTCTTGTTTCTTGCAGGGGATTTTGTCTCTTGCAGGGAATCTTGTCTCTTGCAAGGAATCTTGTCTCTTGCAGGGGATTTTGTCTCTTGCAGGGAATCTTGTCTCTTGCAGGAGATTTTGTCTCTTGCTGGGGATCTTGTCTCTTGCAGGAGATTTTGTCTCTTGCAGGGGATCTTGTCTCTTGCAAGGAATCTTGTCTCTTGCAGGGGATTTTGTCTCTTATAGGGGATCTTGTCTCTTGCAGGAGATTTTGTCTCTTGCTGGGGATCTTGTCTCTTGCAGGGGATCTTGTCTCTTGCAGGGGATCTTGTCTCTTGTCTCTTGCAAGGGATCTTGCCTCTTGTCTCTTGCAGGAGATCTTGCCTCTTGCAGGGGATCTTGTCTCTTGCAAAGGATCTTGCCTCTTGCAAGGGATCTTGTCTCTTGCAAGGAATCTGATCTCTTGCATGGGATCTTGTCTCTTGCAAGGGATCTTGTCTCTTGTCTCTTGCAAGGGATCTTGTCTCTTGCAAGGGATCTTGTCTCTTGCAAGGGATCTTGCAGGGGATCTTGTCTCTTGTAGGGGATCACATATGGTATACTTCACATTGCAACGGAGCAGAAGAAGTTTAAAGACTCTCAAGACAGGAAGTTAAAAAATCTTTAAAAAAACAAAATGGAATAGACGATTAAAAACAAGAAGAAGTGTGTCTATCTGGAGATTTATGTCAGATAGCATTAAAAACAAGATGCAAAGCATATAAACGTACTCCCAGTTTATCCTGAATACGCGTTATATATTCCATAAAGAGGAAAAACCGTCTTGAGCTGGTGTAACCGTTAGTAATGGCTATTCTGCTAAACATCGGCCATCATCTGTGACCTATAATGAACATACTTACAAATTTTCAGAAAGATCGGCAAAGAACTTTCTGAGACTTTCCATCAAGAAGGAAACCATTATGGGCCGTTAGTAACGGCTATAACGGCAAAC
>CM031626.1:49504347-49506847 GCA_018398815.1 Conus ventricosus
AAAGATGAGGAGAAGACAGGATCGGTATTCTCGCTGCTTGCTGACTGGAGTCAACGGCATTAATTGAAGGCGCTGTTCTCTTCCTTTGTTCTGATTGGCTCGGCGTCTGCCTCCTAGGATTGGTTGGTTGTCCACCATCATCATAGCCGACAGTTTCAAACCGCGAACTGTGAAGCACACACGTGGTGGATTGCTCGCGCGCGAAGGCAACGTGCAGAGAGCAGGCCGCCCGGATTGATCGGCACACAGGAAGGAGCTGGCTGACATGGTGACCGTAGAGGGCGGACCAGCCCACTGAACGACTTTGTCTCCTGGATGTGGTCAGTTACCTGAGCGAACAAACGGGACTGTGACAAAGGCGAATGATGGGACACTGAAGTGAGATATCGATCCGTCCCCCCAAGCACCTTTAGAGGGTATGAACTGGCGCACATACCAGGCGACTGATCAGTGGACGCTACTATCCATCATGTATGTTGAAAATGGCGGTTCCGTCTTCCTCTCTGGTCCTAGCCCTCAAACACTGCATAGCCGTTAAGAAAAGACAAAAACGTAACTAAAATAAGAGTCAGAGTGACAGTACAGAAAGACAAGAACAAAGAGAAAGTCATAATCACAGAGAGTGACAGAAAAGCAGAAATTACGATCACATAATTTCAAGAAGATAAGAACACGATGTATATTGCATTTAATAATAATAATAATAATGAATATTTCTATAGCGCAAATCCTAGATTAGCTCTAAGCGCTTTACAATACAAGGACTAACGAAAACACGCACACACACACACACACACACACACACACACACACACGCGCGCGCGCGCACACACACACACACACACACACGCACAAACCGCATACTCAGGCACGGGGAAGCAGATACGTACAGCACACACGGGAAAGCAGACACGCACAACCACTCACGCTCACCTTCGCACACACGCACTAACACAAACTGACATCTGTGTATGACCGGGTAAAAAGATGAGTTTTTAGTTTCGTTTTAAAAACTGAAAAAGAGTCACAGTGCCTGATGTCGTGGGAACAGGAAGACAAGGACATCATTTGTCCTGGAACTTATAGGAATGGGAAGACAAGGTCATCATCTGTCATGGTGCTTCTGGGAAAAGGAACAGAAAGATATCATCTGTCCTGGAACTTCTGGAACAGGAAGACAAAGAGATCCTTACCTAGAACATCTGATACGGAAAGACAAAAACATTATCTGTCCTGGAACTTCTGCGAGCAGAAAGACAGACATCATCTGAACTAGGGGGAACAGGAAAAACGACATCATATGTCCAAGACCTTCCGGAAACGGGGAGACAAAAAAACAAAACAAAAAAAAAACAACAAAAAAACCGACATCATCTGTCCTTGAACTTCTGGAAGCAGAAAGTCAAAGACATCATCTGACCTAGAATAACTAGAAACGGGAAGACAAAGACATCATCCGTTCTGCAACTGGACGTCTTAAGAATTCGTTTGAAATGAGAAACACTTGTACCTGAACGGCTTCTAGTCCCCTTTTTTAATCCATAGCCACAATGGAAGACTAAATCAGTGTTCTGGAGATTTTATACACTTTATGTATGTTGTCTCCGAAAGCAGGACAGGATTCTCTTTCATACCCCTACTCCTACAAAAGCTTCTCTCTGTCACAGAGCGATGTCAGTTTGCTTGCAGAAAATACCAAGAACGTTCTAAAAAGCAAATGGAACGGATAATGCAATTGGATTTCGTTACATTAGTCTTAATAAACGACAGAAAGGCTGTTCTACGGGAGGGACGGGGGAGGGGGGGGGGAGAGATAAATCTTTTCTGGTTGTTTTTGTTTCCGAGGCAAATAACGGTGGCAAAACAACAGAGCCATATATAGGGCAGGTGGAATTATTAGCGACATGGCGAGGCGGGCTAGGTGAGCCAGGTGGTGTCGACATGCTGTTGTGTCCACTAACTCCAGCATGACGTTCACAGCCACGCATCCGGGGGGAGGGGGGGGGGGGGGGGCAACCCTCGTGCATAGAAGACCGAGCTATTGAGAACCAAGCAAAGCAGAGTGAAAAAAAAAAGACAGGCAGGAATAACTCATATGTTGTCTAATGGTTCATGGCTTCACTGTGGAAAGCAGGTCGTTATAGTAACTGACATTTTGTCTGAGGGTTCAATTCTTCACTGTGGCTAAAAGGTCGTTGTATTAGCTAACATGTTGTTTCAGGGTTGATGGTTCAGTTCTTCCCTGTGGCCAAAAGGTCGTTACGGTAACTGACATGTTGTCTCAGGTTTGATGGTTCAGTTCTTCACTGAGGCCAAACGGTCGTTATAGTAGCTAACATGTTGTCTGAGGGTTGATGGTTCAATTCTTCACTGTGGCCAAAAGGTCGTTACAGTAACTGACATGTTGTCTGAGGGTTGATGGTTCAGTTCTTCACTGTGGCCAAAAGGTCGTTATAGTAACTGACATGTTGTTTCAGGGTTGATGGTTCAATTCTTCACT